>JASFDE010000020.1:0-137757 GCA_036937135.1 Nidula niveotomentosa
TGTAAGATCAATGTATGATGCAAATAGTCAGTGTCCCATTTTGGGTATTTCAAACTCCTTTTTTGGTAAGAAGACTTCGTCAATCTCAAGTGAACTTAGTACTTTTTGTAGATTGATAGGAGAATAGGATCCAGGCTATAAAAGATGCTGATATTCCTTCTTAAATTACCATCGCATCTCAACTCTTCCATTTTCTCTCGTATCTCTAATACATCAATGCCTCAATGCACCAGTTGTTCCAGGGTGTACAGAAATCTGGAAGGTGATCATTGTCAGCCTTGCTTGGATTGTTCTACCTCAGATCCAAAACCTCAACAGGAATGGTCTCTCTGCAATGACTGTGGAAAGAAATTCAAATTTTTCAATGGAAATGGTCCTTGCCTCACATGCCAGGAACATGAATTGAAAGCTTCCAAGACAGTGCCTCCACCTCCACCTCTCCAAAGCCAGGACTTCAGCAACAGCAATATTCACCATGCCATGACACATACTGTCAATGCTTGGACTCACAATGCTCACAATGCTGTGCCATATTGCAATCCAATGCAGAACCAAAATGAGGAAGTGGATGAAAATGATGTAAGTTCATTTTAGTGTGCTTTCCAATCTTATATTAATTTCTGTCAACTAGCCATGTTATGCACATGCACAGAATGTAGTCAATTCATTCCAAAATGGCTATTTTGATGCCATATCTCATGCCAGTCCTGGCATGTGAGTTGCTAGACCAAAATTCTGTGGTGCTGAAGACTCTGGCACCATTGCAAAAGCAATCCCAAAGCTCAACATTGTTGTAAGTACTGTTCTTTATTATTACATTTATTTATTTTATTCATCATTTTTATAGGTTAGAAAGATTTTAAACTGCAATGACAAGACCATGGCTACAATTTTTGATACTGTTGTCACCACATATGATGAGACTCACCTTTGGTCTGATGTTGAGCAGAATATTTTGATTTGGCTTGATGGTGTTTATAGTGCTGCACACAATCATCAGATCCAATCCAGGTAAGTAATTTGAATAATAAGGAAATGACTACCTTCTAATAGTTTACTTTATTCAGAATTTTAGGGATCAGTTCATGTTGTATTATACTAAGGGACAATGCATTATTGATAACATATCTACAAAGCCAACAACTACCTTAAAGGATCTATGGCAGAAATCAACTGAACAGCCTGGGTTACTTGTTCTTGTTGCCAGCCAGAAACTTTGTCTCCTGGAATTGGATGCAGTTGTTGATTACCCAGTCAAGAAGTCACAGAAAGACAATGACATGGATAAGGATGACACTGTGCATGATTTTATTCAACTTAACTCTATCAAAAAGCAGTTATCTTATCTTTCTTTCTCAACTCATGCTCAGGAAGATAGGCTGAACTTGAAGCAAAAGACCAGTAATCTGAACCACCACAGTAGCCCATTGTTTAAGCATAAGTCACTGCAAATTTTTGCATTATTAGCAAATGCTTACTCCAAAAATAACAGGAACCTCAGCTTTGGGTGCTTATTACAGAACAGTTACTGTTGTGCAACCCAATGCTGCTCAGGAGGTCATTTTTGTCAAGAAAATAACAGCTCACTTTACCAATGCATCTCCAGAGCCTGTATGGAATGAACCCACCCAGGCATACGAGATTATCATTGATAAAACTCCCTTTGCATCTGGAGTTACAAAGCATGCATACAAGGTAAATTTGATTATTCACTTCTGTTTTACTGCCTTCCTTCCTCACATGCATACCATCTAGCTAAGATTCAAAACCTCCACCAACCAATATGCAGCTAAAAAGTACTATAACATTGGCTCTAATTATGAGCCAACCTTCAAAGAAAATCTGGTGCATTTGAAGATAGAGCTTATATGCCAATTATCAATTAAGGATTCTGTTGATGCTTTCAATAAAGTAGCAATTAACCATAAAATATCTGTACACAGTGAGTAATATCTAGCTTCATACTACCTTAAGCTTTGTTTATTAATTCATCATTTCAAGGCATAAACATAGCAGAGGCATTTCTGCTTCAGGTTGTAAATGGACCGTCCGAAGGTCTAGCTTGGATTGTTGATCCTCTCCTTGACTATCAAAAAATGCGAAAATTCTCGGGCAGTAACAAGGCTGGTGCTCACTCAGATTTTGCTGGGATGACTTGTGATACCTTTGCGCATTTTGCACTGGCAGAATCTTTAATGAGCTATGTGCCCATTGATATTCAAGGTGTGTCTTTTTTGTGCCTACCCTGCAAGTGATTTTTCCTACTGTATATTAGGCATTGAAATTACATTATTTATTAATGGTATTCAAGGGGCAAATACTATTACTCTCTTTGATACCATGGCACATAGGTATGTCACAGTTTATCATACTTGAGCACATCCTGATATTCGCCCTTAGCAAATTTCAAGCTACTGGTCTTGGAGACAATGGAATTGAAGGCATGAAAGAATTTTGCACACAGCATTGTTGCAACAAGATCTGTTTTAAATTCAAATTGGCGAGTGCAGAAGAAATGATCCCTGCTCTCTTTGAAAATGTCGACAACGGTGAGTACAGCATGGATCTAATATAGCCATATAATGGATATCTCATTTCTGTTCGTAGATATTGAAAGTAGCAGAGGCAATGCCTCCAATAAGTCATTTGATGATGAAAAGGATACTGAGGGCCCCGGAACTGAGTCTTATTCCTCCAATGAAGTGATTGACATCGAAGCAGATGGGTCAGATTAATTAGCACTTTTAGTCTAGACAGGACAGCCCTACTTAGTAGTGCTTGTAGAGCGGTTCCTACATCCAAAATAACCTCCTTGTGAGGTTCTAGATATATCAATTTAAGAAAATATGGGCTGGTCCTAATAATTTCTTAATTTGTGTGTAATTGAAGAGCTAAAACGATCTCCTCAAACAGAAGTGCCCATCTCAAGCGCTTATTGTATTTACGGTTTGGGAAGGCTTAGCTACAGTGTCAGGTCAGCAATATGCTGCATCGTTTTTTTCTCTCTCAGATTCTCAGACAGTATCATTTATAAAATACATAATAATGGCCTCATCGATTCATCTCATTAAGCAGACGTCCTTGAACTGCAGACGCAGGAACCATCGGCAAGCTCCGACTTGCGCCATCACGTACCTGACCTGTAGCCGCCATCAGTCTGAGCTGATGCCGGAAATTTGTTGGAGCCTTGCGGTTCCCGTACACCGTACCTGGCCTTTGACAACATTTCATCTTTTGGAAAAGCACCATTGCGATATCCGCAGCATTTTATCTCTCGTACACGCCATCAATGACCGTGCCATTCGACTCGAAGGAGAATACGCCATCTTCACTGATGTTGTTTATCGAAAATCGTGGCAAAATCTCATGCTCTGGCACCCTATCCGGCCGACTACACTGTGCAGTAACCTCAAGCTAACTGATTACAAATACTAGCGTATTGAATCTGATTCTTGTAACTATTTACATATCTACTACGGACTTCATATTACATAACCTCCTGATATAAATAAATACGTAGGGTTCATGCGTACGAGTCGTGTCATTGAAAATGACCTATTACATGGTGATTTTAACATCTCTCTTTTCCTCACATGCCTGGGAATTGTCGGAATGAAATGCACAAAAGACAATCAGTGAGTATCTTCTGAGTGAATCTCTTCCGCTTCTGGAGTGCTCTTCTCCTGCGTCTGCATAAAATCCGCATTGCTCTCGGTGTCTTGGCCACTATAACTGATCTGACCCTCTGTTTTGTCGCCATCAACTGCAGATCTTGCAAATACCAGCGGCCCGCCATTCTCGGCTTCACGGATTGCTATGTCCTGTACGAATTGCACTGCAGTGGCCTCGCTCCTCATCTGAGTTTCCTTTGCCCATGCCTTCCCTTGAGCAACTCGAAAAATAATCAAGAAGGGCGCTATGGACTAAAATACAGCGCAGAGATTATAAGCTGAAAGGCTCGTAGCAGACAGAAATCATGCTTACCTGCGTCTGAATCCACGTCTGAAAGGCGATATTTCCATAAGGCCAGGACAAGGCAAAGGCGACAAGGAAGTACATATCGAATACGACCACAAGAGCAGCAGATTCAACGAGCATAGTGATAACACTTGTGTATTGTGTCCCATGTCCCGGGCCAAGGAGCCTCGTTATCTGTCGCCGATGGACAAGAATACGAATGACAATCATCGATGTAAGGACGATATTGATTGTAGCGGTAATCGCTCCCCATATTTGAAGCATTAGGTCAACGGTGGGGGTTCGTGCATTTGCGTCCAAGACAATCATAGGCACCCCGATTCCTAACAAATGGTGATGTATGGTTTCAGCAACCTGCCAATCAAGAACATCTCTGCAAGTCACATACCTGCAGATGCCGTCACCAGTAAGGCTGGCACAGTCATGTATATCCAGGGTGAAAGTTGAGTACTTGAGAAAATAACGTAGCAACGCCAGGCCTAAAATTTCGTGAATCGTAACTCTACCAGGCGTGCACGCGGAATTTAATTGGACTCACGAGTAACCCATCTGCTCCCCAATTAAGAAACGCATAGCAAAAATCGGCTTTCCCAAAGTAAGGATCCACCGGAATCTCATCGTCCGAAGGGCAATTCCTGCCTATTACTCCACGCAACGTAGCGAGGATATCAAACACGAAAGCAGCCGTGCTGAGAGTGTACATGAAGGTAAGGTACCCCAGTAAAGCCCTGGTTTGTCGTGGATTTGGTTGAGTTGG
The DNA here is from genome assembly GCA_036937135.1 of Nidula niveotomentosa. Classification (NCBI taxonomy): domain Eukaryota; kingdom Fungi; phylum Basidiomycota; class Agaricomycetes; order Agaricales; family Nidulariaceae; genus Nidula; species Nidula niveotomentosa. The sequence continues at coordinate 4,736 of JASFDE010000020.1, forward strand.
CCCGAGATTCTTCTTCAGCAGATGAAAGCACATAGAGAACAAGACGGAGACGATCCCGTAGCCCAGGCCAGAGAAGGTGGAACCAAGCAACCATGCTCGTCGCGTCTCATCCCTGTGAAATTCGTCGAGGACATGGCAGCCTGGATGAGAGATCATGGTGTGAAGGATACTACCCGAGCGTCGCCGCGAGTCCTCAGATTTGGATGGTTCATTTATTCTTTGCCAGAGCGCCCATCCAGGGACGAGCTATTATAAACTCTATCGGAAGTAAATATAAACCTATGCACATTCTGTATAAGTCTTCACACCTTTCGTTTCATTACGCTTACTAGCCTTTACTACACGTAAGTAATGAATTTCCAGGAACACACGAGCTTACTGGAGGTTATTATCACAGCCTTGATCTCGTTGATCAGATAGGGGCGCAGTTCGGCATAACTAGACATTGACAGGTGGTGGCTTTCTGGACTTCAAAGTGTTCAGCTGACCCAAAGCTGATCGAGCGTTATGGAGGCCTATCCAAGTATCCAAGATGCTTGAGTTGAAGGAAAATTAGATACAGTGATATACCCTCCAAGGTCAAGAAATCTATTTTGCAGTCGGATTGAAGCCAAGGTTCAGCGATTTTAGTCGGGTTTCAGAATCAGACGGAAGGAATTGAAGTAAGCCGTACACTGCAGACATGCTCTGTGGTGAGGCTTTCGATCCAAACTTGATCCGAGTTTGTTTCAGCTTCGGCGATGACATAGAGGCGCCTAATGCCTAATGCTGCTGATATACCTATGCATAGAAACTGAGAAAGGTATCGACGCTCGGAGACCGGATCGAAGTATAGGCATACTTCCCAGCTCGCGCGGCCGCAATGCTTCACATTTGCGCGTGCCATATTTGCCGGAGGCTTGTGCAGAAGACTGATGGATGATGTCGATGATGATGGTCCAAATAGCCATGGATGGACCAACGACTATCGGCGATCGCTGCAAAAGAAGCAAAAGGACTACGGGAGAATCGCATAGAATACATGGCATGCAGGTGAAATATTAAAAATAAATAAATTGGTACGAGACGCCAATGATATGGATTCATTTGAATCACATCCTCCTCAGTCTCTCATTCTCCTCTCTCAGCCTCATATTCTCCTCTCTCAACTCCCTCAAATCCCCCACATACTCATCCATCAAGCTCCTCAGCTCCTTCTTCCACCCGCGCCCCATACGCAGAAGGTCCAGATGCAAACCCACCATCTCCTCACGCGTCTCCCGCCGGAAATCGAACATCACGTCCTGCACGATTGTGCGCAGGAGGTTGTGCGCTGAGCCACCTGAGCCACCCATCCCTGTTGAGGGGGAACCCGCATGTCGTAGCGGCGATGGAGCCCATGATGGCGACTGGGTCGAAGAGCCGGGAACGGGACGTCGCGGGGAGATCTGCATCGACAGCTCTCGTTCTCTCCCATCGTCCTCCGTATGCTCCCCTTCCTCTTCCTTATCATTCTCATCCTCATCGTAGTCCTTGAACCCAACCACCTTGCCCTTCCCTTTATCTCTCGCTCGCGCACCCTCGCCCTTCCCAGCGCGTATCCACGCATCCACTTCCGGCGTGCCAAGTCCCAGCACGCCCATGCTTTTCTTCTGCACGGGTATAGGGGTCGTCGGTTCCGTGGGCACGCCTGGGAGGTCAGGGGATGGCGTTCGACTCAGAGACGCAATCGAAGCCGACGCCGGGAGGGGCAGCACGGGTGGAGTTGAGGTTGCACCTGCGCGGGATGCGGATGATGTAGGGCGCGAATCGGAGGATGAGCGTGCAGAGGTGGTGTGTGACGAGCTTCTCCCTGACACCGTGCGGGTGCTGCGAGCGGAGATCGCTACGGACGCCCGAGAGGCGGAGGACACTGTTCTTGGGCGGATGGAAGGTAAGGGTGAGGTGTCTGTGGAGGTCGCTGAGGCAGATTCAGAAGTTTTCCTTGTCTCTCCTCTGGAAGTGGCAGACGGGAGAGTTCTTGCTCGTCGTGGCGCAGCCTCTGATTCGGTCGACACTGTGCGTAGAGTTAGCGAGCTCGCTATTGGCTGAACACGTCCTGTCTTCGATAACGGGGAAGGACGGGAGCGAGATGATATAGGAGAAACAGTGGAAGGTTTCTTGGCGGGGGTGACCTTGGTCCCTGAAGGCTTCGAAGTCCCGAGTGGGACTAAAATCGTGACATTTGTGAGCAATAAGAATCTCTACAAGATGATGCACGTACCGGGGATATCGCCGGCATTTTGGCTATTTCTGAGCGGATCTTTAGCGGGTGAGAGGACTACCTTTTTTGTTGCTACCGTAGCACTATGTTTAGCCACAGAGGAATTAGCGCCAGTGCCTTCTTTTATAGATGAAGGTACTCTGCGGGCTCTGGGAGATGCTGCAGAACCTACTCTTGCAATCTTCGGACGCGCAGGAGAGGAAGCTGGCTTCGACATAGTGGCCTTTGTGCTCTGCGTTTGAGCACTCCCTGCTATTTGACGAGCGGCTGCTAGAACATCCGCAGATGCCTGAGAAGTGAGACTGGAGCTGGACTTGGTTGTAGGCTCAACACCACTTTTCGCTTTTCTCTAATGAAGAATAAGTCATCGGGCGAAGGTATAAGAAAGGCATAACATACCTGAAAAGTGATGGTTTCGATTCGGTTGCCCATTTCACTGACAAGGATAGTCCTAGGAGGCTTGTCCAGATATCGAAGGTCCAGAACCGCAAGCTTCCCATTCTCAGTCCCAGCGTATACAGATGCTCCTTCTGGAGAGAAAGAAATAGACGTGAGAGGGGTTTTAAAGTTGATAGCGCGGGGAGGCCTATCGAAGAATGAGCACATAAGATAACGAAGAAATTCTGACCACGTACGATTTCTCTTTCTCAATATCAACCAGTCCAATGTAGCCTCCTGACGTAGCAACAGCTGCCAGTGTCTTGCTGAAAGGGCTGCATGCCACTGCGATGATGTCTCCTAAAGCACCGCCGCCCATTACGATCATCTTCGTAGGTGTAGATGGACGTGTCGTGTCGTAGACCATAATTTTTTGCCCTGCGGTGACGAGAAGACGAGTGCGTAAGAGAGGATGGAATGCGCAAGCTTTGATTGCCTGGCTATTCAGCGCAAGTCCGCGTAGCATCGTGTACGACCCGAGAGATAGATTGTGGATATGCACCGCGCTCGCCGAAGTAGATGCAAGAAGAGCGGCATCGTTGGAAAGAGAGAATGATGTAATGGGTGCTTTGTGCGATTCGAAAGTCTGTGATACTTTGGGTGTGCTGCCGCACTCCAAGATACAGACCTTATCATTGGTGCTGAAGATGAGGGTGGCACTATCCTTTGTGACGAGATCTGTGATCGCTTCTGTGTTGGTTGAAGAGAAAATCTCCTTCACAGCATTCGATGATGGGTCGTATTTATGAATGGCTCGTGCAGATGAAATGTAGAGAAAGGCGTTGTCTGGTGTCCATGAGCTTGCGGTTGGGGTATCGATGAGCGACAGGCATGAGGGTATCGAGGACGGGGCCTGTTTCAAAAAAGAAAGATCCACAACACTGAGGGTGTTTGACGTTATTACACCCAGCATTGTCGACATGAAGGGAACAGTTGCTGGAAAGGTTCAAGATGAGGATGGTGTCGCGTAAATAGATGCCAACAAACTCGAACACGAATGGCACGTGACCGAATGTTCCTCTCCCTTGACGATGACTTTCTCTTGGCACGAACCGGTGTTGTCAAGATCGGGCTGACATGGCAAGGTCACTGAATGGGTGGTCGGACGTGACCCAGTTATGTCAACCCCAAAAACTACTGTTGTGTTCTGGCGGCTTCTACATGAGGGAAGGATCGACCTTTTCGACTTTCTGACCCATCTTCGCGACTGATCCTGGAAGGACCTAGAGTTTGACAACATCGGCACGAACTACTTTGGGAAATTACCATCTCCAATTTCTCACTCAGATTTAATATTAATCATATCGTTGGTACACCATACGGGCACCGAGAAACCCATATCACTGCCTCGACTGTGTAACAATACTCCAGCATGCTCTTTACCGCGGACTATCTCCACCTGGTTACCTTCGTAGGTACTCTGCCCCCATCAAGGAGCTCGCAGGCGGAATGCGATTCCAATGTTTGCCTTTTTCCCATATACGCTCTTTCTCTTTACTTGATTCACATCATCCTTCCGCTATGAGACGGCAAGCTAGAGTTTCGCTAGGGATTCTTTCACTTTCACTGTCTTTTCTATGTTTTACTCTCAAGTTCACAGCGGCTACTAAAACCAACAGAACAATTGACGATACATATGGTGACTCGGTGACGGGGAAGGCCCCCAGCTTCATGCCGTTTAATGGAGGTGTATGGGCCGATCAGACTTGCGAGGGATGTGCGATCAAAGCTGATGCGTCTAAAGCATTCGATGGCACATACAAGGCCGCGACATATGCACCGGAGCTGCAGAACGTGTCCATAAGCATGGACTTTGAAGGTATGCTTATCTATCACTCATCTTGTATGCCATTTCTGACGAATTTCCTCCAGGGACGGCAATCCATGTATTCTTCATCCTAGCAAACAATCAAGGAACTGGGATCACATCGCTCACCATGGTCAACTTTACTCTGGACGGACAATATGCTGGGAGCTTCACGCACCAGCCCGATATGACAACAAAAGAATTTCAGTATAACTCCTCAGTGTTCTCCAAGACTGGTCTGAGCAATAAAGTTCACCAACTGGTCATTTCGACGACTGGTCTCGACTTCGACACATTTACTAGTTTCGATTATGCCATCTACACGTAAGCCTTTTCCTTGCCTCCCATTTTGGTCCTCATAAAACGCATCTTATTCTCTCAGATATGATGACGGAGTCTCATCTTCCTCTTCCTCTTCCACATCCACAAGCAATGCCGGTCCTACTCGATATACTTCCGATAGTGATTCTGCCAACAGTAACCCGGTATCGATCCCTGTTATAGTTGGAAGTGTGGTAGGAGGCGTGGTTCTTATTGGGGTTTTGGTCGGCGTTCTTCTTTTTTGTCGTCGACGTCGAAGACTGCGGTCTTTCGGGAAAACAGTCATCTTGGGAGATGATTTGTCCCCACCAATGTCGCAGCCTGGCTACTCTACTACTGTTGGACAGCCCGTGGCTGTGTCAGCTACGAATGTAACAACACCATTCTTGGCTGGGGCTCCGTACTCAAACGATCAATACCATGATGGCGACAGCTCTTTCCGGCCAGACGTCGCATCTGACTCCACTCAGTTTAGCTCATCAAATTTTAGGACCCACACTATGATTGTGGCCAATCCAGATCCCTATGCAAACCCAGCCGACTTCGACACATATGAAGGTTATCTGCCGTCCAGCCGCACTGACGCTGCTTCCACACATTATTGCGACAATTCCAATGGCCCTCAGGGACAGGTTATGCTCTCAGCCGGTGGCTACGAGACATTAGCTGCTCCAGTTAGTGCTAGCGCTGCTGCTGCTTTCTCCGCGTATTCCGGGCAATCGATGTACACATCCAATCCAGATTATGGAGTATATTCTGTAGCGTCTACGCCTCAGAAACCTCTCTCAAAGTTGCAACTTGAAATGCGTCGAGCGCGACAGAACGAACTTGATCAGCGCTTGCGTGCTGTGAAGCAAGATATGCAAGATCTTAGTTCTGACCTGCAGGCGGGTGTTGCTCGGAGTAAGTCGAAGGTCGTGGCTCCGGAGGCGGGCGATGGAAACGGGAGACCCAAAGCTCGGACAGAAGAGGAAGATACCGAGATGAGGGAGATGAGGGAGCAGATGAAGCAAATGCATGAACAGATCCAGTTTTTGCAGACTCAGCAGAGGAGTGAATGGGCGCAAGGGCTTTCAGATGAGCCGCCGCCTGGATATAATGCATAGTATGTTCAACGTTTGCAGAATCGGACTATCTGGACTGTAGCATAGTTTTATTTTATTTATGATGTACCATTTATTTGTAAAAATGTCCTGTCGCTTATGTGGATTGATACAATTATTGCTTTTGAAGTTAGTCCAGAGAAACCAGATGACGTCCTGAGTACGCACTGTCTGATACTAAGCGTAAAGTCATTGAAGTCATTACCTGCTAGCATATACTAATTCCTGAAGTTAATACCGATATCGCTTGATCTTCAACATTATGTCCGCCTTCAGGACATTCGGCCATTCAACCTCTGAGCTATTATCTGGTTTCCTCGCTACTGGATTCTTTCAACGAAGGTGACTTCATTGGACCCGCGTTGGGTTATCCCTGCTTCACTGCATATGGTACTATCGATGATGACAGGTTCAGTGCAGGGTGTTCACATGTGGCCCATCCCTAGAATATTGCACATATGGTCCAGAATAGCTGGATTGTTGGTTCCGGGATGCCAATAGGCAGGACATATTGAGGCGTGTCGGGAAGTAGTGAGGCGTATAATTCAATCTTCAATGCCTTACCCGTGATTAAGGAGCCATTGCTCTCCGGGGATTAAAAGCTGCTTTCCTCTTACTCATCCTACTCATCCTCTTCGCCAGATGATTCGACCCATGCACAACTCTTCATGAAATATCTGTGTCCAGTGAAGCTACCTCTCACTCCTGTAGAGGTTCTGGTAATAGGAGTCGCAGAGATCGATTTGTGTTCATCCCCTCCATAGCTTTAGTAACATCGACTTTCCAAGGGGTCACCAAACCGGAAGAGAGCAGAACCACCCACGCAAATGAGGGAGGCAAGAGAGAAGATAGAGAGAAGAGGGGCATAAGCGATAGATGGAGATTTCGGATTAATGCATCTAAAGACATTTGGACAGGATTGATAACCTTGAAGGTGCACAGAACCAGGGAATTCGTGCCGGCATCTTCAGGAAGAGTGGAATGTTCCAACATCACGATTCCGCTGCCCGTAAAAAGAACTTTCATTTTAACCATAAATAGAGAACAAAATTACACTACCTCCGCTTATGTTATCTACGTGTAATAGGTGTTCCTGAAATGCGGAATACAAACAGCAAGTTTTCTATGGCCATGGACGTATATGATAAATTTTCGGCAGGTGAAGTCAAGATAGAAAGGCCGGTGCAGATGGTGCAAAATTTGGGACAACTGTTTATGTGGACAACCGAACCCGGCACAAGAAGATACAAGGTCGGGGGTTACAAGGCCATCATGCAAAAGTTGGAGAGCGAGGGCACGATACTGGGAACTTCTGGCTACCTTGATGAGAGGTATAGAGTAGGGAATCTGGATAGAATTAGCAAGTGTGTAGAGCCCGAGTGGGAGGCGAAAAGGCGAAGCGAATCTCGGCAGCTTCTGCAACACCTTTTGGATCTGGGTGGGAGGAAAGGGGACATATCGAGAGTGTCGTTGGTAGGTGAGTTTCACCAACTTCACATCGCCATTCAATTTGTCTTTAACAAGGGGAAATTAGATCTTCGATATATTGCAGTCCGAGATGTCAATTGCATCTCGGGCGTTTGCACCGAGCTTTCGAGAGTCCAGACGCTATGTGTAGGTGTGGCCGTGCCATAGGTTTTGCACTAACAGGAGCAGTATAAGCGAAGTCCCCTGGCGCTCCAAGTAATTCAATAAAGAATGGATGCATTTTGAACATAGATGTTCGGCTAGGTTCGTCTATGAGGTTTCGAAGACTCCGAGCTGTGGATTGTGTACACTGTAGATTGAGAATGATTCCTTGAGCATGCAATGTGAGAGACATAGTTCTATACCTCTATCACTGCACTCATGTCAAAGGTGGGCAAAATGTTACGAATAATGTTTCTGGAAGATTTGCTCTGGAAGGTTAAGCTGCCTGCAGCCGAACTTGGCAGTCGGGAAGGAAAAGGCCACACTGTCAACTTGGCCGCAGAGCTTGACGCATTGTTTACTGCTGTTACTTCCAGAAGCCGACGCCTTGCCGTGCTGGTTACTTTCCCATCTCAGCGCTTCAGTTGTCCGTCCTCCCGCGTCCCCAGTTTTGCTCCAGAGAGATCTTTTTAAAATTATATAAAGGTCATATTGTATGAGTGACTTTATACCTATGTTGACACTTACCTCATCCGAGAGCATAGCACTTTGTTTATCACGCGCTGCCATACCATCACGTGATAGAATTTCAGGGGCCGCGTGTACAACTTGAAAAGGGGAGCAAGCCCCCAATAAAAAACAGAGTTCTAAAAGATATTATACATTAGTGTTTGGTCTATGCAGCCTGGTATTATAGAGAATTCATGCAGTCACTGACTAGTGTAATTTGGTTGTCGGTATGTAGCTGTTAGGCTGTAGGATATAAATCCACAAAGGCATATCTACTGTTTTATGTACCATATTCTAGGGTTTCTAGTAAATTCTACCATAAGTCTCAGCAGATAACTAATCCAGAGGTATAGTATGTGCTGGATGCTTCTCCCCGAATTTCCAACATAACGTGAAGCAAAAGTGAAGTTGAGCAGAACAAGTTGATATCTATCTTATCTACTACCTAGTAGGAAACCACCCAGGATTTTCTGGTACCTGGATGAGACGTAGTATTTAATATATATTATGACCATATATTTCTAGCGATAAAGGCCAAGGAAATCTTCACCTGAGAAATTTTGGGCTTCTGTATGATCCCAGGCGATGGGGAGTCATCGTCACTTGGGGTACATGAGTCGGACACGACAACGGGGGGAAAGACGTTCAGGAGAAGGTCTCCGGTCTCGGAGTGCCAACATCCACAGCTATTGTTTCCTCTTCTTCAGCAATATCCGGCAAATCCATCCTAAAGGGTCCTTTGGAACGAAGAACTGTATCGCCCTTACAATCGGGGGTCTGCGGAGGTCGGAGGCTGCTGAACAATTGGATCGTGGCTAATAAATATTCTAGTCGTTTTTCCGTTTGCTGTATGCTCTGCTGGGCGTCCGCTATTACTGATTTTCTCTCCTTTAACACTCGCAGATCTGCGTAGGCCTGTTGAAGAAGCTTTTCCGCCGCTCGAACAGCCAGTTGGAGAGTCTCAGCTAGAGTGACTAGAAAGGCAGAATGGGACGGTGAGAGCGAGGATATCGATGTAGGGAGCACCTGTTAGTTGTAAATTCAAGGCAACATTAGTTGGTTGCGTTCCTTGCTGAAGAGCTTATATACTAACTGAATGGCAAGAATTTTGATTATCGGCTGGAGACATCATGCTGTGTTTAATTGTGGCAGAAGCTTCGGCAGGATGTACCTGGCTTGGAGTTCCCTCCATCTTCGACAGCCATTGCATGGAAGCACGAAATTCAGCCAACCCTTTATATAGCTGAGTCTCCATTATTTCGGTGGCCTGCTGCATTTTAACTGCCACTTGCCCAAGCCCGGGAGGTATCTGACGGGAGGGCCTTGATTAGAATCTGCGAATCACAAATGCTGCTTAATATCCACGTACATTAGGCTCCGGTTTACAATGTTTCGTGCTTATCAGTGTTTCTTTTAATGCTCCCTCAACTACTTCCACTCCACCAGGTTCACGAAGCAGGTCTAACGTAACACGAGATGTTGTTCCGCACGATGAATCACAAGAGCGGTTTACAGAGCCCACTCTAGAAGAGATAGGACGTGTTTTGTTATCGCATTCACCGTATTCTGTGTCGTCGTCGTCTTCATTGTCGTCGTCGTCAGAAAGTTCCACATTAATAGCCTCAGAGATCGAAGCGCTCTTGCCAGGATGCAATAATAGACGATTGACGACAGAGGAGCCTCTGCCTCTGCTCGAGAAGGACCAGCCAAGTCCAGAGGACGTCGGTCGCGCTGGCAAATTGAGCATGGGGTAAATTTCAGAGAGTGGGGAATATTACGGGGTCGAGAAGGATGTGAGGGCGAGTGGGGATTATGTCGATACACCTTCCGGATCTTCAATGGTTACATTACTTAAATAAGGAGGCAACCCGAACGAAGCGTGAGTGCGTAACCGCGAGGCGCGAGAATCAGAGGCAAAGGTTACTTGACAGCTGGCGTCTCCCACAGAAGTCATTGTATTAAAAAAACATTCGGGGATTACTGTATTGGGGTCTAGAGTTATGTTTCAGTGCCTGGGCTGGGGAAACAACTCGCTTGGAAGCTGGGAGCCGGAACGGCGGTGATCGAAGATCGCGGTGCCAGTGGTGGTTTACAATTGGCTGGGCGCTAGTTGTAGTATCCTGAATCGGGTCCGCTTAGCCAGACGGCGGTGGCGTCATCATACACCCAACAAATTGAGGCCCAGTGCGAAGATATTTTTACTCCATATGAAAGTTCTCAATTTCGAACTTAAGAAAATAAATATTTAAAGACTTCTCTGTCAGATACCAGGAAGTATGTACAGCTTCTTTTGGAGAAAGGGGTGCAAAGCGAAATAGATGACGGAAGAAAGTAAGGAGGTGCTTACCAACCGTGAATAGCTTGGATTTACACAACTGCAGAGCCCAGATCTATTCTTCTCTGATTTATTCAACCGCTGTAAGCTCCAAGCAGGCTGCAAGTAAGCCGACCGGATAGCGTAACTTCAAGATATTGATCGATGGTCGTGCTAGCTTGGCGCTAGCCATGGCGGGGTGTTAGTGTATGTCGGAGCTGGTAGTCCGTGGTGTGGCGTCATCGGCGGACTCATCCCGCGAAGAATGTGCGTGATCATGAGCTTGGGTTGATGGTACTAGGTACTACTTCGACTTCACAATGAAATCAGAGGAAGTTCTTCAAGAAGTTATGTACATGCTGCACGTTCGAACTTCCATCAAAATACACGATGGGCCGTATTTGCATTCCAAAGATGTCTACTCGGAGTAGATTATTTGTGAATTTTGGTATAACTTCATGGATGAGCGCTCCCTCTACTAGCCTCTAGTGGCAGCGACCTCCATGCGTTGGGCTGCCATTTGCCCTTTGCCTAGAATTAGTGGCGTTGACGCTTGTTGAACACCGATGCCGAAAAATTTGAGATTGCAAATGCACATTCAATATTTAAAAAAATGACAGCCTGACTTGCAAGCACCTGAGGCATCGCTTCAAGAGAAGTTGTTGGATTCTTGACAGAGAACGCGCATGATTGATATCTTGACAGCTGAGATGACTATATGCAAACTATATGACACGAAATATTCAGAAAAAGGCCTTCAAAGCGATCATTAATAAAGTAATTGCAACTCCCCTCAGCTTCATTCTGGGTACAGTGTGACGTGTCCTCATTATCCTTTCTTGAAATGAGCCGGGATGTACTTACTATATAGTCGAGCGCACCAGTATTTAGTATTGATCAAATACTGGCGGTAGCCACCAGCCAGGGGAAGAGTACCTAAACCAGGCAATGACTACCTATTCATTCTCTATCAGACAGGAAAGGCTAGCCATATAGTAAGGAGCACAAGAATCGAACCCTTTGCCTTTTTATATCCGAGTGTTCCATGCGCTTTCTGGGACAGCTAGGGGGGAATGAATCCCACAGTTTAAGTACTTGCAAGAAAAATTAGAGAAAAACAAGTCGTATATGTACTCTTGAGTCTTGCGCGGATTTGGACAGATTCCATTAGTGCGAGCTTTGTTTATTTTATCGAAGTTGAATATACACAATACCACTAATAGCAGTGGAAGCCGAAACGAGGATAAAGTCCTGGATAGTTAAGGCCCGGTGGTTGGTAGCACCAACGTCGTTTGAATAGGTACACGCGCACAAATGAAATAAATTGAGGTGACGAATAGGCATTCGCCGAGTAACCACATGAGCGTTTCGAAGCGAGTGGGCGAGGGTCCGTCCGACTCTATCGAATCCTGTTTATTCCTCGATCGAAACACACAATCTCAAGGTCCAGAGATCTAGTCATATCAGGAAGGAGATAACAGTCGCAACTTTCCCGTTCCCTCTAAGTATATACATTGTGCCATGTGCCCAGATCCGCACTGTGGGCAGCGTGGCGCCGCAGCATGGCTGCCTCTAGGGATTATGGGAATGGATATGATTATCTCGACAACATTTTTTTGATGCCGAGTCCAGCGTCTCTTTTGGATTAAAATTTTGACGCGCTCAAAGTCATCCAAGCGTGCTGTGTTGAAATAAAATAAATATCTGGGACGTCGAAACTATATTTTTTTGTGGCGCGCCATCTTCTGGGTTACAGAGTGCGGTGAACAAGACGGAAGGAGATATGTAAGCGCTCCGGGTGCCTATGGTTCCCTCGCCGAAGATATACAAAGATCAATCACATTTCCTTCCAAGATTTGGAATTCGGACATCGCCAGTCCTCAATTAATTGTGATCGTGATGACTACGACATACATGAGGGGGAGAAGAACAGCTGGTCTCATCAGGACACCCCGTCTGGTCCAGCTCCATGAAGCGCATGGCGCTCGGTGGGCGAAACAACAAAGAAAGCTACATTCGGCATTAGAAGTGATTAACTCGACATATGTACACACCGGGCCATGCTGGGATAATCATGCGAATGGGCTTGCTTCAACCTCGTTAACCTGCTTCTACATATGTTTCTTGTCAACTACATAGTATAGAACAGCATGCGACGTACAGACATCTATAGTCTTCCATTGATAATTTAACTCCGATTCGAACTTGGTATGTATGTCAATTCTTGAGAGAAGTTGAGACAACGCATGATACCACCTACAAAGAGAGAATTCTTATTAAAATATGGGAAATCGTTTTGTGAACGCTCTCGAGAATAAATATAAAATATACCAGCTAGATAAATTGGCTTTGATGTTTTGAAGCCCATTTATTGTCTAACAAGCATAAACTGCAATCAGTCCTCGTTTAAAGAAGGCATTGCAGAAAATAATGGGAGTTTACTGGAGACGAAACTTGCAGTGATATATGATTGGAACTCGTCTACATTGGGAACCATGCTGCTATGTTGAATGTTGGAACTTCTCCATCATCAAAGCATGGTGCGATAAGTGTTGACTCTAAACATGACGATGCACAAGGGTGGATGGATATATTTTAGTCTTTTATTGCACTAGGGACGTGCAGGTAGCTTGTATATAGCGTTAGTGTTGGCATTGCACAGTCTGATTCTTGAGACAAGATTTGAAAAGGGACACGGGATTTACTACTTTTGGGAGGATATATTCAGTTTTTCGCGAACAATGCTCAAGTAAGTTTTATTTGTTAGTGGCTACATTTAGGATTGAAATATTGAACCTGAATGGACCCCTTCGAAATTGAATACAGATCCCTATATGTATTCCTCGTTGGGCCTTAGAGCGGACGAGAATCTGATAGATTACAGCTTACTAGGTGAACAAACACCAGCCGTTAGGGTCGCACACACCGTACACACGGCATTAAGAAATACGTAAGGTCTATGTCGACTTGTGCAGAACGTCGAGTCTTATCAAACGCGAACGAGAATTTAAGCCTGCCCTGAAGCCAAAATGACGATGAGGGATCCTTTACCCTTGGAGAAATTTTGCAGCACCGTTTTCTATAAATAAACACTGGTCAAAAAAACTATTGGCAAATAAGTACATAGTGACGCGGGAGAAGACACGCTACTGTTGGAGATAATTGCGAGCTTGCCGTAGTACCCCGGAATGGAAGTTAGAAAGATGCGGCGCAGTATATCGCCCATCTCAGTTCGCATATTTGTTTGATATTCGTACTTAGTACTGTTTCACTTATTTACTTATAAACGACCTAGTTTACAGTTTGTATCTTCGCTCGTTTACACTCAAGTAACTGGAAGCCCTATCGTTGGCGTTATTTCCACAGCTACGTACATACCTGGGGGGCGTGGGTTGAGCAACCCGCATGGAAATTTGAATAGCCTGGAATGCACTGCTTGAACCCATGTTTTTGTCAAATCCGCTGTAGGAGGGGTGGTGCAGGATTGATGCGGTTGAGCCTGACGGCGGATAGACAGTCCTGCGAATACACCTGTATCGAGGTTATAATTTTCGACAAGTGCAGGATTGGACTGAGTGCATGGAATTTCATCGTACTGACTTACTGGCAGAACTGACGGACGCATCCCTGCAGGCCAGAACAGAGACATATGGGCTTTAGTATGATTTTCGAATGATGCCCAGCGACTGTACCTAGGTATCTATAACCAAAAGAAAACGTTCCAGGTCGAAGTTCGATGCGCTCTTTAGTTACTGGCTGGAGATGCAGCAGACTGTAGGAAGGGCTGCAGCTATTTGACGTTTGCCCACGCTTTTAATTTCCAGAGGACCCATGTCGTGCGCCACTTGGAGCCCACTGATAAGAATTTCAATGTAAAATCAGTGGCTCTTCCAGACAACAAAGGCAAAGGGAGATCAGACCCATGTTAAGGCATGTCCTTTGCACGGAAGTCGAAAATATATATTAAATGGTGCAGAATGAACACTATTGTGTGACGAGAGTCGCAAATCAGACCAGACATGCGCTTGTAGTAAATAGAACAGACATACATACACGCACATATGCAAGATTTTAGCACACGCTGGGGATTTGGAAGTATTTATCCATCTATAAACATGCCATCAATCTCGTTATAATCGTGAGTAGCGCGGAGAGAGGGTACCTACGTACTGGTGCTGGACTGCTAAAACCACATTGGGCGTCGAGAAACGCTGCTTTCTTCTTTCGGCTACCTGTTTGGTAGTTGGGCACTTTGAATCCAGGGCAGCACCGAACACGGTCCAGTATTGCCGTCGATACTTGGATGAACATGGCTGGCAGGGCAGATACTCACGCACGTGGTATGCCTCTATGGCGTTAGATTTTCGACTAATGAAATGCACACGGAATAGCACTTAACAATTCTAGAGGTAACTGATGAGTAGAACATAGAAGTACAACTTGAGTTACAAGCTGGTCGAAAGCAGAGATCATCGACATGCATACCTAGTAGAAGATACACACGGGCATATGCAAGTTTTCAGCTTTGCCCAAACAAGGGTGCTCAAAGTCTGCTTGAGACCTTCAAGAAGCCTGCATTGATCTATAACATATTGGTGTTGTGAGAGTGACGCGAGAGGAACGTACCTGCATATCGGCACTGAACTGCCCAAACAGTATCGCTGCTTCTTTCGGATAACAGGCTCAAACCCAGGGCAGCATTGACGACAAAGGCTGTATGGATGCTATAGGCTGTGCAAAATAAACTTGGTCAATCTGTATGCCTGCCGCGTTAGAATCGATAAATGTGAGATGGTGGGGTATAATGTTTACTTTAAGCTGCTACAGGTAACGGACATGTGGATTGTAAATTCAAATAGAATTTGACTTTCAACCACATCGGCGATACACACACCTAGTACTTATAAGCAACGCATATGCGTGCATCCAAAATTATATCCAGAATTTAAGCCTGCAATTGAACTTCCGCGAACGAGGGTACTCGAATGTTTCTTGGGACTTTTGAGTCTATAAATGTATCTATCTATATATAAATCTGCCATCAAACCGTATCAGAAGAGCCAGTAACGCGGGAAGAGTACCTACATACTGGCTCTGGGCTGCCCAAACCACATTAGACGGCGAGAAGCGCTGCTTGCTCAAGTTTTTTCTTGAGGCGTTTGCGTGTGGCCTCTTCTGGACGCCTGCGGATGCCCTCTTATGGGGCGGATTGGAATGCCTCTGAGCCCTTTACAGCAGGGTGCCATGCTTGCGTGTTGGAACATGGCAGGGGCTACGGCGCCGTCAATTAGGGTGGGTGGTCGATAAGCCGTCGTTGAGGAAAGCGGGCGCCGGAGGAGATGGGGTGAATACGTGGGAATGGGGACAGACTGGTCGGTATAGGTGTAACTCGTAAATTTGCACAACAGTCTGGGAATCTCGAATAGAGCATTTACCTGGCTAAGAAGCATATACTGATTGAATCTTCCAGAAAAGTTAGATCAGAGTGGGGGGATCAGAGCCCGTAAAGAGCAAACCAAAGTAAATACTTGACGTAAGGATCGAACAGGCATCGCTCTTCGCAGGATAGAGTCCGTTTCTACATTGTAAGAAGCGCGAATCAGAATCGACGTGCATGCCTGATAATGAGGCAAGAAATACACACGTGCACATGTGCAGAATTTAAGCCTTGCGCAAATGAGGACACTGGAGAAAATTTTCTGGGGATTGTAGCCTAAACATAGGTATCTATCTATGCACCCACCATCAAATCGTGGCAGTGAAGGGTGTATAACGCGGAGAGAACGCACCTGTGCATTGGCCCTGCGCTGCCCAAAGCGCACTAGAGGTTGGGAAGCGCTGCTTGGTCAAGTTTTTTCTGGACGCCTGCGGATGCTTTATTCTGCGAGTGGGCTTTTGGAATGCTGCGAGTGGCTCGTTTTGGGGACACCGTGGGTGCCTCCGAGCTCTTTATAGGCGGCGCCATGCACATGTGGTGGAAGATGATACTTATAGAGCTGCACGCCGAGAGTCGATACCAGACTTAGTGCTTACCTTCTACTTAAAAAGAGTAGGAAGCAGGCGTTGAGGAATCGGTCGATGGTCTATATCGGTGCTGCTGGAGGCGTCGGGAAACGCGGAGACAGGAAGGCAAAACATGGAGGGTTTCATATTTAGATCGGGATGTACAGACAGAGTGTAAAAACATGAGTAGTATCTGTGCTGTAGCCGTAGATCAGCAAGATTTTTTGGGAGCAGCGCAGAGCGCTTAGATGGGGTGTCTACATACCTGAAAGGCACGCTGGCAGTGCCGCAAATTAGCTATCTCAGCATGGCATATAGGCGGTTGTCCCTGTAGAACTAAATGCGAGGTGAATTTGTATTGATCCTGTTTTTTTTAACATCGTTCAGGTTATCTCGCTATGTTCCACAATTAGGCCTTTATGCGTTGGAGAAGAAGAGTGGAGATTTTTATTATTACGGCAAAGACGCTGCAAGATCCACTTCAGACGTCACACTGCAACTGGACCCCCGTGTACGAACTTGCATGGTGCCTTAGTTTACATAGCAAGAACTGGAAAAACGCATCTTGGGACGTTTCACCCCGGTTGTCAATCTACGTATCAAAGGTTGTCAGGAAATTGATGGCGAAAAGTAACGCGGGAGAAGACCGGTACCTACGTATTGGAGCTGGGCTGCCCAAATCGGACTGAATGGCGGGAAGCCCGAAGCGCTGCTTACTTTTTTCGATAGGCCTGTAAGTGCCCCCGAGCCCCTGCATGCATAGCTGGCAATATATTTCCGTGTTGGAAGGCGTGATGTACAGTCTCAGAGTGGTGGACGGGTCGACAGTTGATACTGCGGAAAGGCATCGGTGGGACGTGTAGGTCGAGAGTGTGTAAATAGGATAGTTGGACTGATAAGTTTGGATGTGGACTATCTGTATGATAGATGTTTGGTTGGTCGATAGACAGTACAGCTAGAGGGAAGAAGGTCGGCTGTAGATAGGCTGATAACTCTTCGCTCGAAGGTTTGTATCCTCCCTGTATGGAGACAACCGTAGCGCTTAACAGTGCCCCCGTTGCGTTGCCAATTTGTGAGGCTGTAACGTGGAACGGTAGCCTTTTGGGCGTTAGAAAAACTCGAGAAAATGGAGAAGGATTCTTAGGGGATATTAAATCGGGTTATTGAATGTCTTTCGTCATCCAGGATACGATCAAGCACCAGGAAGTGCGAGTCCCGGGTTCAGTAATGGCGAATTTGGGCCGGTTGCTAACCCGGATACCAAAGCTTTGCCTCTTGCCGCTGCCTCCATACGGGGAGGGACAGTAATAAATAGGGCCTAGTGACTGTGGTCCGTATCAGGCCTTCCAAATCCATGCAAAGAATTTAAAGGTTTACTTACTACGGTGAAGCTGCTGCAAGATCCCTCTTGGGACATGGTCGCACCGTTACTCGGTAGGGCGCTTTGCTTTCGTGTAAAGGAACTAGATTCCATATTTTCATACATAGCTGTCTGGGGACTTAAGTTCATCCCTGATTGTCCATATAAACAGGTTGTTAGAAAATTCTTGGCGAAAGTAGACTGTTACTTACGTATGGGCGCTGGGCTGGATAGTGGGACGCACTGCTTGTGCTTGCTTTATCTTGACAGGCTGCCAATGTTCCCGAGCCCTGTATAGCCGGCATTGGGCAATACATTTCCGTGTTGGAAGGGTTGGAAGGCGCTATGTACGGTGCAAGAGCGACGGAAGATCGACAGTTACTAGTACGCAACGCGGGCACCGGGTGGGATGTTTAGATCGAGATTATGTGAGATGGCATGGAGAATCATGAAGTGAAGGGAAGTTTGGATCTGGGCTATATGCAGGAAGGATGCTGGGTTACTTGTTAGGGGCTACGATGAGAGTGGGTAATGACTAATGTCCATACTAATGACTAGAGAAGCTACCTGCGCAGGGTGAGCGGCGCTTGCAAGCAGTTATCGGTTCATCGGCGTGGGAGGTACAGCGTATTCTCACTGGCTATCCTGAGCGACGATCTGTCGGTATTGTCGGTAGTCTAGATCGGTGCTTCAGCCTAACCAGTGGGGAAATGCGGGGCCCGGAGAGAGATACGTAGAGGGATACATTTAGACGGCAGACGGAGGAGGAATATCTGCGTTGTAGCGGAAGTTAGCAAGAGGTTTTGGGGAGCAATGTAGAACGGTGTTCCTAATTAGCACCTACATAAGCACGCCGCCAAATGCCGCCAAGTAGCTTTCACTCGGGTATCCGCGGCGCACTGTAAAGGCGGGTAAGTATAGATCTGTAAGTATCTGTATGGAAATGAAGCTTAAAGTTGAAGGTAAGTACTGCCGCTATTACGCGGAGTGGGGTTGAGAAAAGCGGGAGCCGGGAAGGAGAATTAGGGTGTTTTTGGATTGGGACATGGATTGGATTGATGGAGAGGTGTCTGGATGTTGAACTGGTTGTTAGAAGCTAGGACGGGAAGAAGCAGATGTAGATAAGTAAGGTGCTTACTTGGCTTGATGGACGTTATACGAGTATGTCGTCATTGCTGTAAAGTACTCACCTGGTGCTGTTGTAAGTTGATCTTAACTCCAACTGCAATGATACGAAAGAAAGTATATTCATTTCAGGTGTAGTGAAGTAGGGTGGCAAAACGAATCTTGTGGCGAGAGCAACGAGAAAGGTCCAGCCGAAGGCTGGAGTATATACGTATATCCCGTAATCACAGGAAATGGTTAGCCTCCTTCAGGTCGTGTATGGCCACTTAGAGATAGTACTTGATTTGACATCGCTGCGCAGTAGTGGACCCGGAGGCAGCTCGGTGCCAGGGTGAGATGAGCAGCACACAAATATGTCATGACCCTTGCCGACGGCGATACGTGGCTCCGGGCAAGCACGGGCAATCCGTGGCTTGGCATGGCCCACGCGTCGATGATGACGCGGGGCGCTGGACAGTGTTCGGGATGGCGGGGGCAAGGGAGGGGGCGGGGGCGGAGTGCAGAGGCGAGAGGGATGCATCATGGATGGGCCGTCCCCAGTGCGAGACGGATGAGAGCAACGGAGGAACAACGAAGAACAGGACATGGTATGACGTGATGCTCCTTGACAAGTTGCTTACCTCAGCAATGCATGCGGGAGGGACGGCACGGGAGCATCATCGGCAGTCCTCCCAGCTGCTCTGCTCTGCTTGCCCTGTACTCCCACTCCCCACCGCCCTCCACGGCGATGCCCATTGGCCTATATCTCTAACGAACGACCTCACGACACCATACTAACTGCTATGCCGCCCGACTTCCACCGCGCCTCGCGCCTCTCCCGCTGGTACGACGCCGTCTCCGCTTTCAAGGTCGAGGATCTCTTTTCCCGCAAGAGGCCCCCGGGGCCCCAGCGCACCGTCTATATCAATGAGGATCTGCCTGCAGACTATAGGGACCACAAAGGGAAGGTGAAGAAAGAGCATGTGTATTGCACGAATCAGGTCATCACGTCGAAGTATACGATCCTCACGTTTATACCGCGCAATTTGCTCGAGCAGTTCAGGCGGATCGCTAACGTGTGCGTCCTCTCCCTCTCTCCCTACCCTAAAAATCTACATACCTACTTACTTACTCTGCCTACCTCCCGACCAGCTTTTTCCTCGCCATCGCCGTCCTCCAATTCTTCAACAAATTCAGCACCATTTCCCCCGGGCTCGTTATCCTCCCCCTCCTTATCGTCCTCGCCATCACCGCCGCCAAGGACGGGTACGAGGACGTCAAGCGGCACCAGTCCGACCGGCGTGTCAATAACTCCACCGTGCGTGTCCTCGCTGGCGGCGAATGGGTCAACCCGAACCCCACGGGGCCCAAGGCGCGCACCTTCGTCCGCAGGATCGTGCCCAAACGGGCGAAGAAGGTGAAAAATGTGAACAAGGAGGGCGAGGGGCTGAGGGGCGTGACGAGCATCGATACAGTGCCTCCCCCTGCTGCTGAGCACGACCAGGAGGCGATTGAAGATGAGGAGGAGGAGGCACACCACCGTCTCCCGCACCTCTTCGGGAACCACGACGCCACTGCACACGCGCACTGGCGGCAGACCCCCTGGGAAGACATCCGCGTGGGCGACTTCGTCAAAATCCGGGACAACGAGTCCTTCCCCGCCGACATCCTCATCTGCGCCACCTCCGAGGACGAGAATGTCGCGTTCGTCGAGACCAAGAACCTCGACGGCGAGACGAACCTAAAATCGCGGAACGCCGTGCCCGCCCTCACCCACCTGCGCACGGCGGCAGAATGCGCCTCCCCCCACAACAGCTTCCGCATCGAGTGTGATCGCCCAGAGACGAATATGTACAAGCTCAATGCGGCGGTGAAGGTGGGGAGTGAGACGTTCCCCGTAGATATGGGGATGACGCTGTTGCGCGGCACGGTGCTGAGGAACACGGCGTGGGTGGTGGGGGTGGTGATGTACACCGGGGAGGACACGCGGATTGTGATGAATTCGGGGGGCACGCCGAGTAAGAGGAGTAAGGTGGAGAGGCAGATGAATCCCCAGGTGTGCGTGTCCTTTCCTCTTCCTTGCTTCTCCTTCGTTTTGAGTTTTGGGTACTGATGCGCTTTCATATCGCAGGTTCATCAACCTCATCCTCCTCGCCTTAATGGCTGTCGCGTGCGCCGTTGTAGATTCAGTCCTCGAGCACAGGGACTACCCCAAGGGCGCGCCGTGGCTGTTTGGCGCAAACAGGTCGGACGACAATCCTTCGATTAATGGGCTGGTCACGTTTGCGTTTGCGCTAATCACGTATGTGCTTTCCCTCTTTTCCTTCCTACCCTCCGGTTCCTCTTCCTCCATATCTCCTCACCCCATTTTCTGCTCACTCACCCCCCCCCCCCCTCCCCCGCAGATTTCAAAACATTGTCCCCATCTCCCTCTACATCTCCATCGAATTCGTGCGCACCTGCCAGGCGGCCTTCATTTACTTTGACGCGGACATTGCGTACGCCAAGACCGGGCAGGCGACCCTCGCGCGTAGCTGGAACTTGAGTGACGATTTGGGGCAGATCGAGTATATTTTTTCGGACAAGACGGGGACGTTGACGCAGGTACGTGTTTTTAGGTTTTTTGGTGTTGGGAAGGTGTTGACAGGGGCCTTTTTTTTTTGGGATAGAATTCGATGGTGTTTAGACAGTGCTCGATCGGGGGCAAAGTGTACACCGGCGATCCGGACGACAAGACCCCTCCTGCACCTGCCGACGGCTCCCCCCTCGCCCCGCAGTCCACCAACGAGAAGTCCGCTCTCCCCTCCACACGCACCGACGCCATCCCCCTCGTCGACGTGCGCCCCTCCACAGGGGATTCCTCCACCCAGCTCCCCTCTACCTCCTCCTCCGCCACTCCCCCCTCTCCCCCCTCTCCCGCGGAGAACCACTTCCACGACACAGCACTGAGCGCGGACCTGCAAGCCGCAGTGCACGCCCCCTCCGCGCACGCGCGCAATTTGAACGGGTTTTTCTCCGTGCTGGCCCTGTGCCATACTGTGCTTACGTCCGTGGATGCGAATGGGAAGATCGAATATAAAGCGCAGAGCCCCGACGAGGCGGCGCTGGTGCGCGCCGCGGCGGATGTGGGCTTTGTGTTTAGGGGGAGAGAAAGGGAGGTGCTGCTCCTCCAGACGCCGTTCACCTCTGGGCCCGATGCCTCCTCTTCGTTCGGTCACGCAGGAGAAGTTGAGAAGGAAGAGCACCTCGAGCGCTATGAGCTGCTCAACATCCTCGAGTTCTCCTCCGCCCGGAAGCGGATGAGCGTAGTGCTGCGCAAGCTGGACACGGAGGACGGGCGGCTCTTCCTCCTATGCAAAGGCGCGGATAATGTCATTTTTGAGAGGTTGATGAAGGGGAATGCGGAGATGGATGAGCTGAAGAGGGTGACGGAGGCGCATTTGGATGAGTTTGCGGGGCAGGGGCTGAGGACATTGACGTTGGCGTATAAAGTTATTGTTGGTGCGTAGATCTTCTTCGTTCGGTGGTTGGGATTTAAGGTGCTGATGCGATTTTGTGGGTAGAGGACGAATACCAGGCGTGGTCGGAGCGATACCATGAAGCGACGGTCGCGATGGACAACCGTGAAGACAAGGTTGAGGCGGTCTCTAATGAGCTCGAGCAGGATCTGCGCCTCCTCGGTGCGACGGCCATTGAGGATAGATTGCAGGATGGCGTCCCCGAGACGATTGCGGACTTGAAGAGGGCGGGGATTAAGGTCTGGGTCGCGACGGGGGATAAGCTTGAGACGGCCATTGGTGCGTTTTGCTCCTTTTTCTTTGGATAGACTTCCTTGCTGACGTGTCCCCCCTCTCTTCTCTTCCTTTCCTCTTTTCTGAATACGTGATACGTGAACAGCGATCGGCCATAGCACGAACCTCATCGCCCCTGACTCGAACATCATCGTCCTGCGCGGCGGGAATCCAGAGACCGCGCGTCCCGTCTTTGAGCAGATGCGACATGCGATGGAGGAGTTCTTCCCGGGCAGCGAAATCGTCGATCAGGGGGAGAAGGAGGAACCGCAGGCGCATCCCCAGACTGCTGCGTCGCCGTTTTTTGGCGGTGGGGGCGGCGGAGGCCCGCTGAGACGCATGGACACTGGCATTTCGTCCATTGTCGGGTCGAATAATGGTGACAAGCCAGGGGGGTTCGTACTGGTTATCGACGGCGCGGCGCTCTCAGTGGTACGTGGGCACATCCATGCACTCATTCATGTTAAGACTAGCCAGCGCCCTGACTATATACTTTCTGCTCTGTCCGCCAGGCACTCAATGATGAGCGGCACAAGACGCTCTTGCTCCAATTGGCAATGCTCTGCGAGGGCGTGATCTGCTGCCGCGTGTCACCCCTGCAAAAGGCGCTCGTCGTGCATCTCGTCAAGGATGGGCTCGGCGCGATGACCCTGGCTATTGGCGACGGGGCGAACGACGTGAGCATGATCCAGGCGGCGGATGTGGGCGTGGGCATATCCGGCGAGGAGGGGCTGCAGGCTGTTAATTCGTCGGATTATGCGATTGCTCAGGTATGTTTCTGTTTCTTTCGTTTTGCTTGCTTAGGCAAATGGTTGATGGTGCCCATTCTGCTATTATAGTTCCGCTTCCTCAAACGCTTGCTTCTCGTGCATGGCCATTGGTCGTATCAGCGAAATGGAAACATGTCAGTGCTATTTTTAGATTATTGACGGCTGCATCTCACTCACACACTCTTTTGATATTTTGTGTAGGATCTTGAATTTCTTCTACAAAAACATCGTCTGTATCGGCGTACTCTGGTGGTTCCAGATTTACGATGCTTGGAGTTCTAATTAGTGAGTACTCATTATCGTCGATGTTGTAGATTTGGCTGTTGAAGCCATGCATGACAGCGTATTCGAATATACCTATCTGCTCTTCTGGAATTCCTTCTGGACTATTGCTCCTGTGATTGGTATTGGATTATTTGACCGGTTCGCTGGTGAGTACTCACTGTGGTCGTGTGTAATCTCGATAGCTGACTTTGACATTTACAGACGATCATGTATTAATGGATTTGCCGGAGCTGTATCGCTATGGACGGGAAGGGCGGTGGTTTGGAATTCGGTCGTTCATTGTGTACATGTTTGATGGCGTGGTTCAAGTAAGTGGACGCTCTTATCTTGGGTTAGCAGCGAATTAATTGCTTTTGCAGTCTGCTATTATTTTCTTCCTTATCTTGTATGCGTACAATTCAACGACATCGCGTCACGACGGGTACCAGGTGGTACTCTATGAATTTTCAACGGTAAGTCTCTTCGGCGAATCGTCGTATTAACTTCAACTGATGTATCTTCTCCATCTTCTCAGACAATGGCATTTGCTGCTGTGCTCGCTGCCGATCTTTACAATGGTCTTAATACCACGGTGTGGACCGGTTGGGTATTCTTTGCCGTGTTCATTGGAATCGTCGTCTTGCTGATATACACGGTATGTTGCAAGTCATGTTGTTCTTGTGAACAGACATTCTAACATCGATCATAGGCTGTGTACAACGCAATCTCTCCTGGCTGGTTCGTCACTAACGTGTGGGGCAACAACGACTTCCTGTTTGGATCAGCATACTTTTGGCTCTGTCTTCCTCTTGTTGTGTGCCTTGCTCTTGCGCCTCGCTATATTTACAAGGCATGGAAGTTTGGCTTCGATCCCGACGACATCGACACCGTTCTCTACATCCGCAAGTTCCACCCCGACTGGGATCTCGCACATGACCCGCGTGCGCATAGAGAGAGGCACCCTCTCGATCGGCCTACGTCTATGTTGTCGCATCAAATATCACGTCAGGACAGCGTACCTTCCTTCGCTGGAAGGCCTTCCATGGATCTGCGGTCTGGGAGCAGAACAGACATGTCTACGGGCATGCGGTCTGTGCATCGTGGATTTGACTTCTCCACAGAAGAAAATGGTGTCGCTATGCGCCGCATGCAGAGTAATTTATCAGAGAGGAGACAAAGTAGTCGAAGTCTCGCGCATCTACCTCAATCGAAGAGGAGCCGGACAAAAGATACCCTTGGACATGTTTTCTCTGTCAAGCGCGGTTTCTTGCGGAAGAAACCTTCCTCACCAAAGGACGGAGAGTAGTACGCTGAGAAGAAGCATTTATAGCACCGCTTACATTCTAGAAGGTACACTTTCATTTACTTGCTACTTATTTTATCTACTTCGGCGCATATGTATTGTGTATCCAACAGCATTTACTTTAACCTCCGACCATCTCTTATTTATTTCTCTTACGGTCTTTACGTCTACATTCTAATACACACGATAGGTAGTCGGAATCAATAATATAAAGAGCTGCTTCAATCTCGAACGCGATGCGTACGTTCGCTACCGAGAGGCTTGCGCATGCGGTGCACAGCCACTCATCATGTCACTTCACACATTCATCCACACTTGAACTCGACCAGCTACCACACCTTGCAGTCGCTAATTTTGAAGTGTACCTCTGCTACACCATCCTCATTGAACAATGAATTCTCCTCCTGAACCAGCATCACCCTCGCCATCTTCGCCATCTTCGAGCTCGCCACCGCCTGAGGAAGCCAACTTCCAGCCTTCAGGCAGCAGCTCTCATTTCATGAACATCGCCAGCCAGCTCACTTCCACTTTCGCAAGCGGCTTTGGTGGCTCATCAAAGCGCCGGCTTCCAGGTGGTTCTTCTTATGCTACTGGGTCGAGTCGCGATCCCAAATCAAGGAGACGCGGAGAGCCAGCACGCGGTATGCCTACTGGCGGCACTTGGACTGAGGGGTCATTGAAGGAAGCCATGGGCAGTGGCAAGAGGGAGAAGGATGAGCTATGTGATCATCAACTTGCTGATATGTTGAAGAAAGGTGCGTCTCGTATTCAAGTCAGTATTATATCCATTGGCTCTTATACTCCTCCAGAGATTGGTGATCCATTCATGGAACTGGGCAGCGGCAGGCCTTGATCATGATGCTTGCTACATTGTGTTTTCTTTGGGATGGGTCAGATTTTTTGAAGAGCTGTAGAGCGAATACCACGGTTAGGAATCACCAAACGCTTTAACGAAAATCATTTGTATTATAATTTCTGTCGCGGTGGCGGCAATTCAGGTGTAATTTTACTGTATAATGTTGCTGGAACGAAGTACGGAGTGGATACAGCTGTATAGAATACATATGGTGCTAGCGATGCAAAATGAGCGTATAAATATTAAATATAGATGCCAGGCAGCATAAGAGTCCATTAAATCATTACTCAGTCTTCTTCGTTGTTGAATTCTTCCGCTTCCTCCTTAGCGAGAAGACCTGCGACAGCGCCCCCTTGCCCTTCTTCGACAGCGAACTCTTCTGCCCATCCTGTAACCCTAAAGTCCGACTCGCCCTCCTTTCCGAGAGGTTAGTCTGTATCCGACGAATCGATACCCCGTTTTCCTCAGTAGCAAAATCAAACCCGCGGTCCACCGAAACCACGCCAGTCGACATATCCGTCCGGCTAGCAGCCCTTACGTCTATAGAAGCCCTGCCGAACCGGGGTTCGATGGTGTCCACACTATTCCTGGACGTCCGCCGTGATGCGAATGAAGCCGCAGAAGCCCTACGTTGCAGCACTGTCAGCCCTGGAGCTTTGATATCCGATGGACGCTTATAGCTCGATAGGTCTCGATATGGATCCATTTTGTGAATGTATCGCACAGTGGCAATGTCGTCTGGGTCAAACCCGAATTTCCAAGCTTTGACAATGTATCGCGGTGTGAGCGAGAGGCAGAAAGTGAGCAGGATTGAGAGCCAAAAGTAGGCTGATGGGAAGAGGAGGGAGTCGTTTCCGTAGATGAAGGTGTTAGAGGCGTTCGGAGAAAGCACACTGTAAATGGCCTGGAATAAAGGGTCGTGGTTAGTTGAAGACATGGTGCAAATGAGCGGTGCACTTACAGTGAAAACGAAAACAATAAGGGTCCCAATGGATACGAGGAATACGAGCCACCATGTCCAGGCCGTCGCGGTGAATCCAGTATACATATTGGTGATTACAACCGCGGCTATTGCCATAGTCTTCGCACAACAAGTTAGAAAACGCTGGAAGATCCAAGAAGCAGAATGACACATACTGTTGAAAACTCCTGAAGGCGAACATCATATCCATCCTTCCGTGAAGTTGGCGATATATAAGCGTAGAAGATCAAAAAGTAGATGATAGCAGACTACAGCATCAATGAGATGCTATTCAGCGTAGAAGACCAGAAAAAAGCACTGACTTGTATAATGCCATCGATCATATATACTGTGAATGACTTGATTCCAAACCATTTTCCTCTGCGTCCATAATGATAAAGTTCCGGAAGTTCCATTAATACTTGTGATTCTGTGCAGAACGTACGGGTCAACAAAGTTCACATGAGAAATGAGACTTCGACTCACCAAGCACTCGATCGAAAAGACCGATTCCAATAACAGGGGCGATTGTCCATATTGAATTCCAGAAGAGAACGTAGGTGTAATCGAAAACACTATCGGCGAGTATTAGTAGCTGAGACAAAACGGGAGACAAGACCACTCACTAATTCGCACTCCAGCCGTCATAGATTTGGAACCACCACAAAACACCAGTAGGAACGATGTTTTTGTAGAAGAAGTTCAGAATCCTGGAACGAGATATAAATCAGTGTCGGTCTCACGGGAAGACAGCTCCCATGCTTACATGGTTCCATTGCGAGCGTATGACCAATGTCCATGTACCAGGAGAAGCTTTTTCAGGAAACGGAACTAGGAACGCATCTCAGCAAGTCTGGTGAAGAATATGAGCTCGGATAGACGTACCTGTCCGATAGCATAGTCAGATGAATTGACAGCTTGCAGACCTTCTTCTCCCGAAATACCGACGCCAATGTGTGCAGCCTGCGTTTCAAGGAATAAATCAGTTCCCTTCCCTACTGAATTCGAATCGACAACGTACCTGAATCATACTAACATCGTTGGCACCATCACCAATTGCCAGTGTCATCGCACCCAGACCATCCTTCACCAACTTGACGATGAGAGCCTTTTGCAAAGGAGAAACTCGACAACAGACAACGCCTTCGCACAATGTCGCGAGGCGCAGTAGTATGGCTTTATTTTCCTCGTCCGCAAATCCCTCTAGCAAGGCTGCACCGTCAACAACAAGCACAAAGCCTCCAGGTCGTTCACCGTTCTCTGGTCCTACTATTGACGAAACGCCCGTGGTAATGCGCTGCAGAGGGATTTGTCGTTCACCATCTCGAGAGGATATCGATGTGCGCGCACGGAAGGTCTTCTCATTGGATATGTCGGTCTCAGGGAAGAACTGTTCAATAGCCGCGATCATCTGCTCTTGCACAGGACGGCGAGAGCCACCTTTCACGATGATGATGTTGGAATCGGGGCTTATGAGGTTCGTGCTGCGTCCGATGGCTAAGCAAGTGGTATTTGCATTAGTTATTGAATCACATAAAGACCCAAATGGAACGTACCGATGGCTGTCTCCAGCTTATCACCAGTAGCGACCCAGATTTTGATACCAGCTCTCTTGAGATCTGCAATCGTTTCAGGAACACCATCTTGTAAACGATCCTCGATCGCTGTAGCACCGAGTAGGCGAAGGCCCTGCTCCATTTCGTCTGAGACTGCCTCGATTTGCTCTTCACGGTTGTCCATGGAAATAGTGGCCTCATGATAACGGTTGCTCCAGTCTCGGTACTCCTCCTCTGCAAGAGATATTTGATAAGTTACGGACATACTTCCTATCCCAAATCATACACGCACCTGATATCACTTTGTATGCCAACGTTAATGTCCTCAAACCCCCATTTGCGAACTCGCTCAAATGCCTTTCTGTCTCAGCCTTCAGGTCCTCGTTGCCTTCTTTCAGCCTCTCAAAAATCACGTTGTCTGCACCCTTGGTCAGTAAGAAGAGCCTCTCGTCTTCATCGTCCAACTTCCGCAAGACAACACTCATTCTTTTCCTCGCACTCGTAAATTCGAGAATGTTCAGAAGTTCGTATCGCTCCACCTCCATCGATCCGGGTTTCCGCATGCTCAGAGTCTCGCGATCTTTTCCGAGGAAGGCGAAGCCTACATCGGCAGCCGCTTGTACTAGTGCAGCCTCATCGGGAGATTGAGCTTTGTATTCGATATGACCAGTTTCGGGGTCAACGGCAGTTACGACGGTGTGGCAAAGGGCGAGAACCGTGAAGAAGCCATTGAGATTCCTTGCGAATGCTGCTTGCTCTTGATCATGCTCTGCATCAGGAGACATAACCGCCTCGATGTCGCGCTGAAGGCTAGAGTCTCTGAAATGAACAATTTCTTTGGCTTCTTTTCCGGCTGGGGTAGCTGCAATATTAGAGCTGCTACTAGCTCTTGCATTTGCCGCCCAAATGTCAACTTCCACGGGCTGAGGGTCATTGATATTGGTGATAGAAACTGACTTGATGGTTGCCAATTTGATGTCCTCGCCGGGTGTCTCGTCATAATCCTCAGCGTCGCCTCTATAAGCACGTCCACCAATTGAGCACTGCCGAAATACCATGGAGTTCTAAATGTGTAAAATAACTTCTTTGTTAGAAATTGATCCTAGAAAAGCTATTCATGCAATCTCACCTGCGTCAAAGTACCTGTCTTATCAGAAAAGATGTATTCGATCTGACCCAAATCATCGGATAAATTCCAGCTTCTGGCAATGGTGGGTTGGTTTGTCTTCTCGTACCGTATGTCGCTGTCGAAATAGATGAATGCAGCTTGACATGTCCGCACAAACTCGATAGATATGTATAAAGAGATGGGAACGATATCTTGGAAGCTGCGTTGCCATCAGCATTAGTGTACATAGTACAGTACAGGTAATAGGGACCAAATAAACATAACGTACGTGAGAAGCGCGAATGCCCAAGTAATAATCCCATTGATTTGGGGATTATCATCGCTTTTATTGTCATCGTAGAGCCATGGGGCACCGAGCGGGTAAAACTCCTTCTCGAGACTTGAGTCAACTATTCCGCAAACCACGGCCATCCCTGCGAGGATGATAAGATTTATAATACTGAAACAAATGAGTTAATATAATGCCGGTATTAAGTGGAAGACTTACACTTGTGGATTCATCTGCCGCTCGACTTTGCTCCTCTTACTCGGCGTCCCTCCGGAATTCATTACGATCTTCGTATCCTCGCCCGTGAACAACACTACGCCTATTACCCATCCTGTATTCTTCAACACTGTGCCCCGCAGTAAAGTCATCGACAAGTCCATCGCGCTTGTCTGTCCATCCGCAGTTGTTACGTTTGCGTTCAGCCGATACATGTCTGTATCTGGCCTGTCGCACCTCACCCTGAACCCATTTTTCGGGTCCGCACACGCGTTCGCGGTGCGTAGATGTGCAAGGCTGGGCACAGCATGTCGCGACTTGAGATTTGTCTCGCCGTCCAAGTTCTTGGTCTCGACGAAAGCCACATCCTCATCTTCGGAAGTGGCGCAAATAAGAATATCTGCGGGGAAGGCCTCTTTATCCATGATTTTGACGAAATCGCCCACACGCAGGTCTTCCCAGAGCGTCTTTTTCCAATGATGCTCGACCTCACTTGCAGCGCCGTCATCTAGTTCGATGTGACCCGTTTCTTCGCTTTTCTTCTTCCTTGGACTAAGAGCTTTAGGAGTGATGAACTCCAGAAAGCTTTTGCTCTTGGATTTCGTAGAGTTTGGATTCGTCCAGTTCCCGCCTGAAAGCACGCGAACTGTTCCGTAATTAATCTTGTTATCGGATTCGTGGCGCTTGTAGTCTTCATAGCCATCCTTGGCAGCAGTGATCGCAAGAATAATAACGAGAGGCAAAATAACGACTGCATGGGAAACCGTCGAAAATTTAGGGAAGAACTGCAAAATCGCAACAGCCAGGAAGAATCTAAAGAAATGTAGGTGAGCGTATATCACAATAAAAATGCGCCCATCGACATACATATTGGCTATACGCCTGAATTGTTCTAGCAAATTCCGTGGTAGGAAAGTAAAGATGTTGTACTTCGAGGTGATAACCTGGTTGGAGGTGTAAACACACTCTGGCTTCACCTTTCCTTTCGAATCGCGAGAATCCTCCGGCAGCGCTTCATTAACATACACAGTCCTTGGTGGCCCGGGTTCCCGCTTCCGTGTGAAGAGATCCTCGACTTTAAACGCGGAGAAGCGGGCGTACCACGTCGCAACGCCGCCCTTTGTTTTCTGGGCACCCATGGGGGTTGGTGGGGAAGAAGAACGTGGCAGTCGTTCAAGAAGGCGCAGCGCTCGGAGTCAGCATGGATAGAGCGATAAATATGGTTTGCATCAGCCATCCACCCGGGCAAACATCTGCGAGTGTCCAGGATCATCACTTCTCAGAGGCGCTCAGTGCGGCATGTGATGAATCAGCATTCGCCGGACAGATGACGCGAGAGTAATGACCAGACATGGTGATAGACGGTTGATGGAAATGGCAGGGCTGGGTACGACAGGTCCATAAAAATACCCTATCGAGCCCGGGACTCAGGTTAGACCAGAAGTAGAATGCGAAGTTAGCGAAATTCGTGGAAGTTTCCGTCAAGGACGGCCGCAATACAGACGCGTGGGTACGCGTTGGGACACGTGCTCTCCCTCGCTTGCTGTCGATCGTCAGGATCGAACCTCGCGGCCGCTCGAAGTTTATTCACCGAAAACAAGTAGTATCTTCAAGCAGAAATTTCAAAGAAATATTTCTCGAACACCAGAAGAGCATGATGAAGTCCACAAACCCCTCCAGAGGAAGGCGAAGTTGATGTTTCACCTTGGTCCATATAAGCACCGCTCTCCACGACCATCTTGATGCCAATCAAAATAGTCGAATTGATATAGTACAATCAGGCCAGGTGTACAAAGTAGTATGTGATCAATGCGAAGATGATACATATGCAGAATGAGATGGTGAGATACAAAGCAAAGCGCAAAGAAAGTAAAGATTCAATAGGATAGCAATAAAAATAGTGAAAATTTCTTGTGCAAGGGATCACTCACGGTGAACCCTTCTCTTCTTCGGTGGAATAGGGGTTTCGAGATAGCTCTCATCATCAGGACTTCGAATCGCCCATTTAAATGGCCGTGGAGGAAACTTAGGAGGTGTGGCAGTCGAAGGAAAAGGTATAGTTTGAGTTTCGTCGTCGTCAAGCTGATGAGTCTGTTCTATATGTTTTCGTTTCGCTGACCGAGAAGACGGTGCTGGAAGCTCATTAGGATCGAGATCAAGTTGGCCATAATCTTGCTCTTCCTCCGGAGCGTCAATTTCGCGATCGCCATTTGATCTCGGCTGGCGCTTGCTCCGTTTGCTAGTGCTCGGGTCAGGAGTCTTCCTTTTGCGCTTTCCGGTGGCAGGAGGGGGGACATTGGAGTTGTAGACTTTGCATATCTCGACGGCTGCATTGGCTCCAAGGAGTGAGTCGAACCAAAGCTGCAAAAGAAGGTAAGTGATTGGATTATTGCACAAGACGCGCAAGGAATACAAACTTTCTGGTTCTCCATCGGTGTATCGCCTGGACCTTTCACTTCGACGAACTTGCAGATCCCCTTCTCTGCATTCCAGACAATTAAGTCCGGAACCCCGTTGCTTCTGCCAGCATAGTCATCACAGAACAGGCGGCAGATGACTGCAAGAGACTCGCCACCCAGACACTGGATCAGGGTAACATGTCAGCAGCACTCGCCAGACTCAGAGGAACACGATAAGACCCACCTCGACGATCTCGACTAGATCCTCTCGACTGCAGATGTCCCATTTCAGCCCAATACACCATGTCTCCTTCGGTCTATACTTTTCGTCGTGTTTCTCCAATATTTCTCTCGCTTTCCCCTCTTCCTTGATTTCAGTCAACCGCGCCTCGATCAGTTCCTTCCTTGCATAATAGAAGGTGTCTTCGCCCATGTCGAGTGGCGCTGTCTGGAAGGGCGTCTCAAATGCGCCAGGGATGTCTGCGAAGATCACGTCCCAGAAGAGGAGCGCAAAGATCGTTGTAAGGATACTCGTTTCGGAATGAAATCTGCAGTAGAACGTGTGAGCAGACAGAGTTCTCATAATCAAAAGTAGATCTCACCCTTTGAAACCCAGGTCTTCATAGTACTGTAGTGCGCGGCCCTCAACAGATACCTCTTCCCCATTCCGACCTTTCCATATCGTTTTTTTGCCCTTCTTCCTCTTCCCTGCTCCAGGCTGTGTTTTTACATACGACATCGACAGATGAGATACGCCCCGAACTCAAATAGTAAATGATAGCGTACCTCCACGCTCCCCACTTCCTCCTTCAACCTCTCAACCACTGGAGAAAAATGCGTCTTTATACTTGCGTCCTCGACACAATCTCCTATTGGATGAAGACTTTTGTCGAGCTCCATGCTATTGGCGCTGTGATTTATCTCCTCCGCAGCTATCTGCACTGTGTCCACTTCCCTTAGCCTACCTAGTACGTATGCTCTCTCGGGCTCAGGTATATCCAATTTCTTTTCCAGAATGCGTAAACGACGGACGAGATCAGGCCGCCATACTTGATAATATGGTCAGAACTAAAGTCAAATCTTTTATAATTACCACACCCACCGATGCCTGTGTCCTCATCTTTGAGTGCTTGGTGGATACCCTCCATAGCTTGTCGAAGAATATCAAGATCCTTCGTCCCGTCTGGCCCTTTCGACAAGTGAAACATTTGTAGGACCGCCCGCCGTTTATACCAGACCGCCCTCTTCCCTCTACGCCAGAGTTTTTGCGACAGTAGAGCCTCGATGACTCCCAGCTCAGCTTCATACTCCTTCAAGGTGCCGAGAGCAGCAGCGGCCCTGCAAACCATACGGGTATATATAAATCCTGCATGAATGAAATAAACATCAGTTCAACACAGTGGCTAAGCAGAACGGAATCACTTACCAGGTTGAAATCGCTCCAACCCAGGGATCCGGTTCATTTCCTGTTCCTGTTTCATCATGACCGCTTCTTCCCACCTCTTACGGACCCACTCGTAGTAAACGTATTTAAGGATCCGGGCCTTCTGGATAGCTGGAGCATCCTTCTCCGGCTCCTTCTCCGGCTCCTTCTCCTCGAAATTCTCACCGACACCGCTATCGAATATTCCAGTATCCTGCACCGCGCTCCCAAGCGTATCAGAAACATGGATACTAGAAGCACTCCTAGGGGTTTTGAGAAGGGTATTCGCATTTCTGCCAGGGCCGGGTGTGGCGAATCTATCCCGGTTTTGCGGCCCCGGAGTTTTCGTCGCACCTGTCTTTGCCGCTTGTTCTATTGTCTCCAATAACTCGTCTATTTTCGCCTCTAGCAGCAAAGCTTCTTCATATCGGAGAAATTCATCTCGTGTGACCCATATGTAGCCATTACGAGTGTGCTTGTACTCTGGGTAGGTGCGCTTCTTGAAGGTAGTAAGTAAGGCTGGTAAAAGGAGGGAGGTCGGATGTTCGGTGCTCCTGTAGCATATTATGTGCATCCTTCTAATGAGCCGATAAAAATCATAGTGTACTTGTATGCATTTCCCTGTGCAGGCAATAGATTAAATTATCGCATGTAGAGAAGATATTGAATATGCGTACCAAGTAACCCTAATGCCTGCTCTCGCAATCGTTGTTGAGATCTCTCGATCGCTGTCTTCTTCGGATAGCCTTTCTGTAAACCCTGCAGTGAGATGCGTATGAAGGGTAGCACAGTTTGTCGTA
Organism: Nidula niveotomentosa; assembly: GCA_036937135.1. Taxonomy (NCBI): domain Eukaryota; kingdom Fungi; phylum Basidiomycota; class Agaricomycetes; order Agaricales; family Nidulariaceae; genus Nidula; species Nidula niveotomentosa. The sequence continues at coordinate 39,303 of JASFDE010000020.1, forward strand.
GGCCGTCGTCCCGTGCCTTCCCCTTCTTAGAAGATGTTTGCACGAAGTTCAAGGTACTCTGGGTGCATGCTTGATAAAGCAAGGCAGATATCATTTCGGGTTTCTAAACGGGATGCTCGTAAGGCAACGAATTTGTATAAAAGACGTCAGTGCTGAATAAAAGGGTACTCACTGTCATTTTGACCGGCTTGCACTTCCTAACCTTCAATAACCCCCTAAGCTGGTCCGTGTTTAGTCGACCTAGTATTTCGCGTGTTTCCATGCTCATTTCATTCTGGCAGAAGTAGTCGATTGTCGGATCCTTTGAGTAGTCAAGCACGGAACCTATCGCTTCATCTACCCATTGAAATGGTCCAAGTCGCGATGATCCCGGAACCGCGTTTATATTCCAGCTAGAAGGTCCGGGTTCGAGCTTCACGTTCATGTTCGTGAATGGTTCCGTGGAGTGTTCAGATGTTGGCTTCGTCTCTTCTTCTTCGTCACAGTCCCAAGTTAGGTCGATGACTTCCGTCTCCTCCTGTTTAAGACATAAGTTTGTTTCTGTACCCTCGATTTTGACGTCGTGTATATCGGAGAATACTTCACATAATTGCTGAAATGCCTGTCTGAGCCCTTCCTCACCAATCTCCTCCGTGTACTTCGTCAAAGCCGACATTGGATGCCACTGATTGGGCTTGCGCAGGACGAGCTTTGCCAATGTATAGCGATTATTATCTAATTCACGCGTTAGAACCCGCCATTTTAAAAGAAAATAGGAAGCAGAGCCAAAGCATGGCTTACAGTTCAGATCCCCAAATCTCTTAAACATGTCCACTTCTGTGTCGGTAAGAAGATGTTTCTCGAAGGCATAAACCGAGTTTATCATCGCTAATTTATCCATTAATAACATAATTATGGAACTATATCGTTACATACTTTCAAATTGCTCGACATATGCCGAAGGTTTCTGGCAGCCTTCTCTTTCAGCTTTGGACACACGATCTTTCTCTTCCATCTGCCTTTCGACAGCATCGAAATCAAGCATAGCACCTCCAAAGAGAAGCATTTGAAACTTCTTCGAGGGTTTTCCGTTGTCATCCATTTCTGCCAGCTAATGTGCTGAGGAGACGTTGTTCGCAACCTAGTTCAAGTGAGTCTTGAATGTGGGAACCAAATGGTAGAGTGTTTACGTTACGTCACAAGTCACCTGAATGTGACTATTAACACGGTACGCACGTGTCAGCGCGTAACGGACACACTTTGGGACCGCGAGAGTTCAGACGTATATGCCCATCAAATATCCTCCTCGGTACACGAATATAAAGAGCTCAAAGAGCAAGAGAGTTAAACAGGGCTTGAACGGAGCTTCATAAGTTATGATAAGTAGGTCTACATAGCTTACATAGGGACAAGTACACGGAATATAATCCAATACATATGAACGAGAGGACAACCTTTGTCGAAAGGTTAAAAGTGTAGATCAAAATAAAGTAAGCAGAAGAACGGAACTATGATGAGCGTGGAGTGTATTCAGGCGGCGGTTCCTCCACCAATTCTTGACCAAGCTCCGCATCACTCATTTGCTGTGCCCTTAGCTGCCTGACCTCCTCCTTCAGGGCGCTCATCATACCTCTCATTGTCCTCAGCTCCGCATCTTGTTCCTCCACCGTCTCTTCCTCTTCACTTTGCCCTAATCTCCGGGATCGCTCGGCGGCTTCCCTTCTTGAAAGTTTAATGGACAGCTTTCGCTCATACAAACCGAACCTCAGCTCGCGCATCTCAGCTTTAACAGCGAGCATTCGCTGGTTAAGCTCGTATCGACGGGCCTGACGAATCTCGGTTTCCTTCTGCATTTTGAGAGATTCTGGAAGTGGTAGGGATACGATGGAGCTCTGCCTCACGACAGAGGAGGATAGAGCGGCACTGGAACTTGCCGTCATTTGCCTTGAGAACCGGCCAAGAATTCCAGAAACAATAGCGACTGTGGAGTCGCTACGTCGAAGCGAAAAAGAAATAGGTTGGGTATCGGTAGGAGAGATGTTCCGATCTGCATTCACGATACTAGTGTCTGTGTGACTTGTAGGAGTATTAGGAGAATCTGAGGGCCCGTCAAAGTAGTAGGCTGATGAGGCTGTCGGAGAAGTGGTATCTTCATAATGCAGCAAGTCAGTGCGCGAGTTCTCGTTATGTCCGCTGCGGAATGGATCGGGAGTCACTAAGACACTACGTGAATAACGTTGGGAATGAATCTGAGAAGAATCGTCTAGTTGCATCACCGCAGGTGGACTGTCCTCGAATATGTTTGGTTTCGCTGCCAGTACACGATGCCTTCTTCGACATACAACCAGCAAGACTATCAGTAGTCCGATGAGAACGACCCCCCCTGCTGCGCCTCCTACGATAGCTCCGACAGGCACTGAATTTTGTGAACTGGCGGATCCATTGCTGAAAGCAGCGGATGAAGATGAGGACGCAGCGAGACTGGATTGTGCGAAGTTATCCGTGCCCGTTGTAGGACCTATCATCATGGATGATAATGCTGATGCTTGGATTGATGATGTTGCTGCAATAACAGTCTGACTACCAATAGATCCACTGCTGGATAGAGCGCCAGGTGTCGACAATAGAGCATCCGATGTCGATGACAGAGCATCCAGCGCCGATGATGCAGTTTGGCCAATTTTTGGGAGTACACTGGTCGAAGACCCGAGGGCCGCTCCTGGTACATTAGTTGTATCCATTGAATCAACATGACTGTGGAAAAAGATACATGCATTGTAAACATCACTCCTCGAAATTCCAAACAAAATGGACTCGGACTCACGTATATATCACATAATCAAAGTTAACATACACATTGTAATCGACCCCAGAAGTCGAGATGTTCAGCGTATGTACGGCATTTGGAAGACCGTTTTGCGAAAAGACCAGAGCATTATACTGGAAAGTAGTGGTGTTAAGGTCAGGAGTATGGGTGAAGCTCCCGGCGTGTTTGCCATCTACGGCAAAATCGGACACAGTAATCGTCGTGATCCCATCCCCTTGGTTGTTGGCAAGGATGAAGAACACATAAATATCAGTTCCTAGACATGAATCAGACACTTATTGCACATATGTGGAGCAGCCTAGTCACCTTCAAAGCCCATAGTGATCGATATGCTCCCCAGTCCAGAGTTATACGTCGCAGCCTTATACGTGCCCTTGAATGCCTTTGTCGTGTCTGCTTTAATTGCACACCCTACGCATGTAGGGTCTGCCCATACACCTCCACCCGGCAGGAAGACAGGCACCTGCCCCGTCTGTGAGTCGCCGAAAGCATCGTCAATGGTCCGATTCACTATTCCAGCAGTGACGAGGTTATAAAAGAGGGGTAGAATGATAAAAGAATGTAATAGAGTTTGCCATGTCAGTCCAGGTCGCTGCAAAAGCAGCATCCTAGAAGAACAAGGAGAGTGGGGTGACTGTAGAAAGGAAGGTGAGTGGGGGGTAAGCTGTAGATGATGAACAGATACTCAGGAAGATAGACTCACATTCCAATGATGTAGCTTAGAGGCTGTTCATCACGGCGCTCGTACCGTACAGTATATTTTCGGATTACCAAACTCGAGCGGAAACAGGTCCAAGAATATTATTTCCTCCTTATTACGCGGTTAGGCTCATAACAGAGCGATTTGACCTGGTGAACGTGTAGTAGTTCACCTTTTCCGTGCTTCTCAGAATCCCCAAGATAAGGATGTACGGATGTTTATGCCACACTCATGCCTACTGGGGTCAGAGCACTGCCGATCAATCATTGCTGATTTACCGTCCAAGAGAAATCCTGGAACACAGGTACATAGCCGTATAGTCAATGATCTACAACAGCCTCGTCATCTCCAGCATTTAAGACCAAAATAAAGTCACATACTATCTATAGATATCTGCTGAGTGAAACGCCAAGGTAGATTGAAGCGAGAAAGCACTGCGGTGTCACAAGGAGAGAGTGGGCCTACGGGGATGCGCGCCGTGCCAGTGATGCATCAGATCATAGATGCCACTGGAAAATAATGATAAATAACGGAGCTCTCGTCCACCCGACACTTGTGTACAATACCGTCCGCCGCCGACGGTGCCAGTTGACGAGCTCACTCGTTGTGTATTTTGGCCCGTTAGTGGCCTGTTCGTCTGACATTCATATAAATGAAGTTTACATAAATAAACCCGGACTATGGGGCAATTTATCATAAGCTTGCTGCCTTCGATTACTGAAAGGTAGTAGACTTCGCCGCACTTCACCGTGACTGACACTTCATGACAAGATCTAGCATGCACCTATAACGTGAAGGATGTCCAAACATTTGAACTACACTGAGCAGTGCTCTGCATCCAAACATTAGATTATCTGGACAGAAATCGGACACCAATTTCTGTAACACATATTCAGTAGGCACGAGTAGGGGTTAGCAAACCAACCAGGTTTCGAAGCGATAAACGCGGCTGACTCAAAAATGCCACAAGTTACCTTCGTCATAGAAGTTACTGTGTGCGCACGGGACAACAGACTCAAACCAAGCGATGGGATAAAAAAGAGCGTGGGCGTCGCGCCGGGTATTATTCAATAGCAAGAACACCAGTCAAGAAAGCATAACAAGGGTGGCGGGCAGATGAGCGCGTACGCATATAAAAGTAATGTACTAGTTGGGGTAAAAGGAGTATAAAAAGGGGGAATGGTCCAACAGCAAGAAGAGTTCCGCGGGCATGAGGGAGATGAGGCGGCGGTGGCAGGGTATCAGCTTTTGTACCACAGTGCAAGGGTAAACGTGGGAGAGAGGGAGGGGATGAGGGTCAGTGCAGGCATCTACTGCTGCGAAGGTGCAGGACGCTGGTTGACGCCCTCCTTGAGTGCGAGCAGCTGCTTCGAGCGGAACGCCTCGTAGTGGATCTGTGCGGTCGTCTCGATGAGATCTTGCAAGTGCGTCCTGTAAGAAAGAATGCAGCCGTCAGTAACGTGACACATTTTGCCCCCTGCAAGAAGACAGATAGGGGGAGGGGGGAGAAGAAGAAAACGTACCTGGTAAGGAAGTTGCGCAGATGTACGAATTCGCAGTGGTTGGAGTCCTCCACATTGACGACGCCCCAGCGATTCTTGCGCCCACGGACGGACTTGCCGTCGATGATAACGTTGTTCTCCGACCCGACAACGGCGAATGGGACAATTTGCTGCGATAAAAGTTAGAAATATGTATAGTAGCACATCAAAGACGAAATTGAACTCACTCTGATTGTCTGGTTGAGTTGAACCTCCTCCTCGTCATCCTCATCCGCGTCAAAGGGGTAGAGGCGGATGTTGTTGTATACCAACTCTTCCCGGATCTAGATGCACATACTTGAGCTTCCGTATACCCATGCTAAGGAAACAGAAAACGCACCTTGGCCTTGAACCGCTCCCTCTCCTCCAGCGTCAGAGTGTCGCTCTTCGCTATCACAGGCACGACGTTCACGACCTCGCTCAGCTTCTTCATCACGATCACGTCGACGGGACGGAGAGAGTGGCCGGTGGGGTTGATGAAGTAGAGGCAGCAGTGGATACGCGTGTCCTGGATGTAACGGTCGCGCATCGCGGTGAGCTCCTTGCGGAGGTAGGCACTGTGCTGGTCCTTGATGTATTTGATGATCGGGTCCCAGCTGAGATACAGGGGTAAGTAGCGTATTGGGGAGTGAAGCTGAGAGACATACCAGCCCTCATTGTTGATCTGGTCGCCGTACCCAGGGGTGTCGACAATGTTCAGTCGGAGCTTCACGCCGTTCTCGACGATGACTATTGGGATGTTTTACGGTCAGCATCATCGAATATGCAAGAGTTGACGGGAGACGTGAAGAACTGCCGAAATAGGCTACTAGGAACAGCATCGCTGGCGGGCAATAGGAGATGGCAACAACCATCTCCAACCATCTCCTAGTGTTGCGATATGAGTAGAAATATAAGTACAGACCATGGGAAGCAGCCTGGATCTCTGTAGTCTGCCTGACGGGCTCGTCTGCGGAGAAACGACCCTTGGAGTCGATGAGGTGGGATGCGAAGATAGTGTTGATGAGGGTCGACTTGCCGAGACCGGTCTGGCCTAAGGAGCGGGGAGACTCATCAGTACAAATTCAACTACTGGTAGTAGAAGACAGGGAGGAGAAAGCGTGCTTCGATGCTACGCAACACAACGCAGTTAGCGCATACTCGGCATCTACATGGACGTAGTGCGAACGACCCAACACAACCTCCACCCAAGCTCAATAGAAGAGCCACACGCACCGACGACAATGACATTGAACTGGAAACCGCGTTTCAAGAGCTTGTGCTCAATCTGCTGGGTGATGGAGTCGAAGCCGACGTAGGAGTCTGCGCGGATTTCTTCGGTCTCAGCCATTTTACGAGCTGGTTTGTTTCTATGTCAGTAGGCGTTCCACGCAAATAGCTAGGTAGGATGCACACCGTGAGGGGACGGGAGAGATGAAGGGAGGAGAGGGGTGGGGGAAGGAGACGACGTTGCACGGCTAATATTCGAACGACTTCGTTGGAAGCGTAAATTTGGCTTGCAACAAATAACTGTATACAAACCCCGTGACGTGTGGCGAATTACTCGCTTCAACCTTCAACGTTCAACCCCTCAAGGTCTCACTTAAAAGGAATGTTACACGGATATTCAACTCAAGAGACGTGTTCTATAAATCCAACCTCGATGAGATTACAGTTGAGGCGGCCAATATCGTATATGCTTTTACATTTCGCCTTTGTTTCTTTCCTTCCCAATTCACACAAAATACCCAACCACCTACTCACAACCACACAGAGTCCAACAGCAGAACTTGAACGGTATCGAAATATGATCGTTTTCTACAATTCAGATCCCAACCTGAAAAACAAAACCGAGAAACAAGACTCAGTATAATTATATTCCAATAAACACATTACTTGGCAGAAGAGGAGGAAGACGATAGATAGGGTATTGAGAACGCCGCGACGAGCACAAGAGTAGCGATGACAATAGCAGGAAGATAAGACTGGCCCTCAGAGCCTTTTGTTGACAATGCAGTGCGTTTGCTGCTGCTGCGCTTTTGCCGCTCGCGATACGAGGAAGAGTAGATGGGATCAGCCTGGACAAGGTGAACGTACCCAATGGACTTGAAGCCGTGGATGCTGTTGAGCCGCGTTAAGTATATATACACGTGGAAGATGATAATACGGGAAAACGTACTAGTACCCTTCGATATTTCGTTTGATTTCTTCTTCTATGCCGGAAGGAACGCCGGCCAGCGCAAAGGAGACCTTGGTGGAGTCGCTGGATTGGTTGAGGGTGGTGGTAAGGGTAGCGCTATGACCTGTGATTTTATTCTACCTCAGCAACACGAGATAGCTGCGCGGGTTCCCTCCCTATCCTTACCTGAAGGCCACGTCGGGCTCTGCAGCGCCCACGACTGGACGATCTCGGTCGGTCGTGTCAGTGAGATATACTTGCCCTTCACGCCTCCGCCAAAGAGAGAGTACTCGGCACCAACTTCAGGTTTAGACTGCAGAGAACAAAAATATCCAGGTCAGCGATTAGTTTAACGGCTTCTCAATACTGCTGCGCAATATACCTGGGCAGGTGCCCGGGTCCACATCGGGATTCTCTTCTCATCCGTGAGCAGGCCAAAGAGATCATCTGCCGAAGCCTGGAAGGACGCATCTACGACGACCTTGGTGGTATTGGTAGCCTTCTCAGCTTTCTTTACCGCAGGAGTGGGAACGGGGGCCACCTTCGCAGTGGAAGACGACGCGGTGGCAGCTCCGTTCCCCGGTGCCGGGGTGCCAGCACGACTGGGATCGGCGCTAACTTGAAGATCTTTCCCATGAGCCTCTGTTATGGCAGACGGGAAGGCCTTCAGCTTGGTCTCCAGAACGGCGGGGAGGCGGGTTTTGGCAAGTGCGTACAGGGCGTTGACTTCCGGGGACGGTGAGCTAGAGAGGCTCCATTCGAACTAGATGAAGGTGAAAGGCGCTTAGATATAGGGTTGAAAGACGTCACGGAGAAATCGGGTACTTACGACGTAGTCAGACAAGCCGTCGCAGATGATTTCGTGCGACACCTCCGGGATGGTGAGGGTGCCCTTCACCTCTGTGCCGTCGCTCGCAGTGCCTTCCCAGTTCATAATCACCTTGCAATCGAAAATGGTGATCAGCCTAAGTGTAAAGTGAAATCCATGAGTTTCAAGCCCATTGCAGATGAGATGCAAGCACATTATCGACCCCTCACGTACTTGGACTTCCTTTGCCCGATCTCGATATCGCCATCGACCTCCGACACACTCGAGATCGATACTGCTTCACCCTCCTTGTCACCATTAACAGTAATTGTTGTGAGCTCGCGTTCGAACCACTCCGTTCCCCAGCGCGTGATGTTCTTGTTCTTCCAGTGCCAGTTCGCGGTCGACGATGGGAGGGCCATTGGAAGTTATCTAAAAGAGTTCTAAGTGAAGGTTCGTTTTTCTAAGAGACGTGGTATATGAGAAGGAGATGGAGATGAAGATGGAGATGAAGATGGAGATGCGAAGTTTGCTGTACAGATTTGACCCGCTGGATGAGGATGGGAGTGACGCGGTAAGCAAATTTATTTATTTTGATCTCGCTCTCGTCTTCCACGATGTTCTAGCTCTTTCTCTTTCCCATCCCTACCTCTTATGGCTCCCCGTCCTCGCGCGTTATTCTGGATTGGCTATGAGTCTCTTGTACATCGAGTCGATATGGCTTGGGGAAGCATCTATTAGGGTACTGCTATTATAGCCCACAGCTGTCAACAAGACTACATGGCCGGTTCGTCTTTGATCCTCGAGGCCAAGAATGGTGCTGCAACCAGTATGCCAGTCTTCATATATTTATTTGCTTCGCTTACAGATCGCCGTCGAGAACATTGTAGTTCTTCAGAATGAAAGAACCTGCTTGGAGAGAAGCCTGTCAAAGGACAATAATGTCACCGGGATCCCACAGCATATCTGGCACATCTGCCATCGCCTGTTCGAGGTCTGCTCCATGGGTACTTTGCGATAAACATAGGCCAAAGAAAGCAGAAATTCGAACACCACTTCACTCCTCCGCATGTCCTGCATCCTCGTGTTGATGAGGCCTTACGTTGGCGTACCACGTTCACCTCTCAGGAGACTCTAAACCTGCGCTCAAACTACGCTCCCTGTCTCACAGATTCTAGCTATTCGAATGTATAGTGGCTTGCACCGAAATGACACTCTGTTCGACATTCGGACTACTCCTATCTCGTCCCCGACACGATGCTTCAGCGAGACTTTGCCCCTTTAAAGCTTGTTTGCGCGGTACTACCTGTCGGAAACGGTCAGTATGATGAAGGCGTACGTAGGTGTCCGGTGAAATCGCTTATCACGTACTTGAGGTGCCCTGTGGACGACCCAGGCGTCGCAATCTTTCATCTGGATGTCGCCGACAACATACGACGGGGATTTCGGTATTGAATAGAAATCTTCAAATGATAAAGATTTAAGGCAGAGATACTGAAGGTAGCCCTCAGTAAGGTGCCCACGTTCTGTAATCTGCGCTATACTCATCACTTATGAATGGATAAAGATCATGTCGTCGCACCGCTTCTTGCGTCCAGCTTCCTAGAGAAGATTACTAGCTCGTGTTTATCTCATACGACGACCTTCTTCATATTATCCCAGCTCACAGATCTGCGCCCATGCGCTCGCCATGACATGATACACCACAATATACGTTAGTCCATGCTCGAGGGTGACAGATGTGGATCAGTCAAGCTCTTGACAGAAATAACGAGATTCTGAGAGATCACGCGAGTACGCCAGTGGACTCCGAGGACTACAGCCTGGACATGTTCCGATTTGGTCTTCTGAAGAGCACTGAGGAGAATCATATCGTTGCGTAATGCATTCGCAAACCCACGAAATGTTGCCGCAATCATGCACACAAGCTAGCGCAGATTGAAGCCCGGTCCCGGGCTTCATGCCATTGGGCCCACGAGATGCAGTTTCCCCCAATTTATCGCTTGAAAAATCAATATCTGAGTTTTCGACTGCAAAGTGGGTTTGCTCCACAGAAAGATCTTACATGTTCCGAATCTCGCAAAGTTCGGAGAGACAACAAGGAGAATGTCCCCGTTTGGTGGATCTTTTTGTCTTGCGAAACAGCAAATTCTCATGTCCTTTCGCGTCGAACTTTAATTTTCAGGTGAGCTGCATTTTGATATATCAGATTGAGTCCGTATATCACAGAACAAAAGAAATGACCACAGCAACCAGATCATCTCAGGAGTCAGATGGAGAGGCCAATTTTGTGACTCGCGTTTGTGACAATCTCGTGACATTGTGACCATTTCCGTGCCTTTCGCTTTATTTCGGCCAACGCGTACCGAGCAGATACTTTGTAAATGGAAAACGACATTTCTTTCCTAGCTCCTCTTCGCAAGCAAGCTTGTCACTCTTAATTCAACGTTAATCTGCACAGGACTTCACTCGCCATATGTAACCTTTTTCCCTTTACGGAACAGCTCCGTTCCGCTGTCGGTGAAAGCAGCATTCAGGACGCCCCATGCTATCGACCCGGCGTGTACGTTATCCCCTGTTCCGTCATGTTCACGTTCTCCGGTCTCCGAAACCCAGAACAAATATTAATGTCAGAGCTCACGATCCGGTGCGACTTCGGAAAACTCCATGTCGTTTTCCACGCAGCTCATGGTTCTCCAACAGGTGGGCAGTAGCGTGCCCGGCGTCTATATATGTCCCTTCCGGCACGGCGCGCAAATATATGTTGGAATACGCACCCTCCCCGAAGCCATATGGGAATCGATTATTTCTTTTTGTTCTCTCGCGAGAGCTGATGAGTAGATTTCGTATCTATGCTGCTTGCTATGATTGGGCTAAGGTGAATCTATTGCGGATGGGCGAGAGCGAGACTACGCTGGCCCACAGTAAGTACCCACCGCAAGCCATCCCTTATTTGAATTAATTCAACTAGAGATAACTGCAAGGGCCAGTGGGACAATGGCAAGAGCCTGCTGGATGCCTTATGCCGACGATTCGGATGTAATTTCGGCGTCGCCTGGCCCTGCCAAAACAACAAAGACTTAGCACCATGCAGGGTGTGCGTATGCCTTGCTTTAAAAAGAAGATCAATCTCGGACGTGCTTCTTCCAATATCTCATCTGCCTCGACCCGAAACGTTCGAGAACATATATAGCCACCTTACTTCACATCTGGTCCAGTGCACATCCCCTCCTCCAATCTCGCACCCCCCCCCATCCATCATCACAATGACGGTTACATTGCGCCCTCTGGTCCCGAAGGAGTCCTGCATCATCAACAAGCCGACTTCTTTCATACTCCCCGACCTTGTCTCGCACTGTAACTTCCGTCTTTCTTACCATCTCAATGGGGACGAGATCGCCCAACAGTCCGTGGACTGGCTCGATTCTAACTGCCCCGACTTGAATGCTAAGCAGCGACGCGCCCTCCGTGGTCTGCAAGCAGGCGAGCTCACCGCCTACTGTTATCACACTGCGTCCCCTGAACGCTTGCGCGTGGTCTCCGACTTCATGAACTATCTCTTCCACCTGTACGTTATTTCATTGCCTCATCTTGTGGACACGTGCAGGCATTCTGACATTGACAACTTCACATTTTTATATAGGGACAATATCAGTGATGGAATGATGACTCGAGAGACAGACGTGTTGGCCAATGTTGTGATGAATGCTTTGTGGTTCAGCGACCGCTATATGCCCACCACGGAGCAGTCGAAGGAGGAGCTTAATCCGGGAAAATTGGCTAGAGAGTACGTGCCTTGCCGATTCTTGACAGAGAAGTTCGTCATTATTTACGTTTTCGGCACCGTTTGCAGCTTCTGGGCACGATGCATTCCTGACTGCGGGCCGGGAGCTCAGGCCCGCTTCAAGGAAACGTTAGAGCTTTTCTTCGAGTCTGTCAATATTCAAGCCCGAGCCCGAGACAATGGGGACATACCTGATCTCGAATCTTATATCGACGTCAGGAGAGACACTTCTGGTGAGTCCGTTACATTATTTTTTTACATTGAATTCAAGTTGACCGGTGAAATCATTTCCAACGTTTCCAGGCTGCAAACCATGCTGGGCCCTTATTGAGTACGTTCAAGCCTCATGTCTCTACTGCTTCCATGACTTACCTAATACTCCGTAGATATGCTTTGGACATCGATCTCCCCGATTTTGTCGTCGACCATCCAGTGATCGCCGCACTTAACCAAGGCACGAACGACTTGGTAACTTGGTCTAACGTATGTTTTTCATCTACGATCCCTGAGTTACCATCATATCTGATCGTTCTGGATTAGGATATCTTCTCGTACAACGTTGAGCAATCCCGCGGCGACACGCACAACATGATTGTGATCCTTATGAAGTACCACGGCCATACCTTGCAGAGTGCGGTTGACTACGTTGGTGATCTTTGTGCGCAGACCATCGATACCTTCAGCGAAAATAAGAAGAAAGTGCCATCATGGGGACCTGAGGTCGACGGTATGGTCGTACGTTATGTCCAAGGTCTTCAAGATTGGATCGTTGGGTATGTTCCTCTTTAAATCCTCTTGTCAAAAGTGTTCACTAATCCTTTTCTTGCTTCTGCAGCTCTCTTCATTGGAGCTTCCAGACCCACCGTTATTTCGGCACGAAGGGTATGGAGGTTAAGAAAAATAGATTTGTCAAGCTCTTACCCCTCCATGGGGATGTACCCCTCGACAACGTTGTGCATGGAGCGCATGCTTAATCCGCGGAATGAGGTGATGATAAGGCGTACACGTATCTTTCGGTATTCTTACGGTGGGGCCTATGATGATACATATTATTATATTTGGCGGGCGATCGTATACGCCGCCGTGTACTTGCTACCATATTACTCTTCGACTTCATTTTTATTTCATTAAATTGCGTAGTATTACTATAGCTACTGTATGAGGACATATGTCAGCCCTATTGACGTTATACAGAACCCTAAATGTTATCGATCTAGTCTGGACCTCGCTGAAGCAATCTTTGGAGTCGTGGATTGTGCGCGACGGGCACACGCTGGTGTCATCTGGCAGCCAATCACTGGAGCGGAAACAAGATTGCCGCCCCGCGGCACTCCAAGAATGAATGACATCACCTACCCATTGAACCCTTGAAATGTCTGAGAAATGCCCTCGCACCGTTCCTTCGAAGACCCCCCACTCACGCCTCACGACTGACTGCTTAACGAACAAACCAATCTTTATGAACGCTTTATTCCGTCCACTCATTCGTACCTCCGGTTTCCGGAGCAGTTCACTCGCATTTCGCCGACCTGCGCCCATCGCGCGCTCTGTCATTCTGAACAGAGCCATAATTAATGCGACTGCCGGTGCTTTCCATGTACGCGGGGTAGCAAGCTCAGTATCTAACCGCCCAGCTAGCCAGACGTTGGAGCATGCTGCTACCAATGTCAAAGAAGAGCTAGGAAACTCTGCCACGGACCTTGCCAAGGTCATTGCGAGCGCCAACGTTACAGATGACGCTGTAACCCCATCCGGTGCTGGATCTTTCGTGCGTACCAGCAATATAGAAGCGACCAGTAATCTGAAAATCTTTGCAGTTGGGAATCACAGGCTCTATCGCACGGTCAGTTCCCGAACCTATGATGGTGCTAGGCCTGGCAGGTGAATGGCAACTCCTAAGTAAGGCTTAACGATATCGCTTACATATACCACGGGACAATCTAGGCGGTCTTCCGTATCTTGCGGCTTCTACCACCACCGTTTATCTTGCCCATGAAGCCTATAAAGCAACTGTCTTTGAAGTCGTCACCAAAATTGATCCGGGCGTAGCGCTCACCGTATTGGACCAAGCGATGAATTTCCAGGTGACGTATGGAGCCGTCATGTTGTCCTTCCTTGGTTAGTGCTGTCTTCTATTGTATTTGGAGGATTAAGAGATTAACCTCATTTCTCGATGATAGGCGCCTTGCACTGGGGGATGGAAATTGCCGGATACGGTGGCCAGAAAGGATACGCCCGTCTTGCACTCGGGGCGGCACCCATGGCGGTAGCTTGGAGTACTTTGGCTATGGAGCCTGTGACAGCACTCATCGTACAGTGGGCGGGGTATACAGGCCTTTGGTACGCCGACTCGCACGCAACGGCAGCTGGCTGGAGTGAGCATCTCTTCGGACACAGCTTCTCCTAATGGCAATGTGCGCGGAACTGATCCTATCTTTCTCTAGCACCCAAATGGTACTCGCAGTACAGATTCTATCTGTCCATCCTCGTTGGGACCTGGTAAGCGTTCAATCAATCTTCACATCGAGATGGGGCGAACCGCTCACGGATCTTGTACCACGAAATGACTTTAGCATTATTGGCTCTTTAGCGGGCACGTCCTACTTCGGCCCTGTCGCTGGTCATGGGATTTTCACCTCTGACCTCGACTACCTCCGTGAGGAGAGAAAGAAGCATATGCCTGAAAAGCAGGGTCTCATTCCAGGTCCTATTGAGGCTGTTCCGGCTGGACCAGACGCGAGCAACTACACCAAGATCACGAAGCGACAGCCTGCGCCCAGTGAAGAATCTGGTGATGCGAAATAGGCGGCTTTTCCTGATAGTCGACTTCAATTTTGAAGACGGAGAACTGAGGACTCCTGTATAAAAATATAACTTGTATGATTAGTGTATCTTATATTACTCATGAAATTGTATTTATTATCATATTGAATTTTGAACCGTGTCGTCAATTTGCAGACGCACTGAAGGAAATACAAGTGACACCTTCGCGGAGATGTTGAGGATGAGAGTGAGGATGGTCGAAAGTGGCTGTGCCATACATATTGCTACGTATTTGACTGTGCTTGTCATACAGCTTGAATCCAAGCATTGCTGTACATACATAAGGCGCGCCGCCGTCATGCAGTTGTTAAGGTTCGTGTGTTTTCTGTCATCGTTGGTTGTCTCTACGATGAGCATCTATGATGAGCTGCCATCTTTTGACTAATGGCATAATGGTAATATTTTTGACTGTATCTTGCACCAATCAGACATGAATCTACTTCGAAAGTTAATAATACTTGGTAAGAATTCACGAGGAGCTCTCTTCACAGGACGGCTGACCATATGTTTATCTCGGCGTTGTCGGGTTGTCGACTTCGAAGTCGCACTAATTAATGTATTTTTGCACATCGCTCAAGACTACTAAGACGCCGTCTCTTACAACCACTTCGAAGTTCGGTATCAATACTCATGAAGATGTATTTAAGTTCAAGCTAAACGAGCCCAGAGGCTAGGGTGTGCTTTGCAGCGTACAGTGCTGACTATACTGGTAAAAGCTTCATTATACAGGTAGACTTGTACAGATATGTTTTTATTACAAGCCGCCGAATCGGCGGGCAGTTGACGACAATCGACGTAACACATTGATCTGGTTGGATTCGGCGGCCCGCGCGAGTCCGCGTGCTCCCTTGCGATCAATTGAGGAAATGCTCTCATTGTTCCCATCTGCCATTGTGTGGTTCAGTTCCTGCTGACCGCCACCTTTCTCTTCTCCTTACCTACCGTGAATACGTCTCTGCCTCCGCGGTCCCTTCCCTGCCCATGACTTATTGATATCGCACCCTTCTGCATCCATTCATTTAGCAATCGTCTTTCTTTTTCTGTATTCTCTGGACGTTGCCAGCAGGTTATTGACACTTCTTCCATCAGCATCCCTTCAGAGGATTGCAACCACCGTCTTTCCAGCTTCGCCTTGCTTGACATGCATGCGAAATTTCGACGGAGGGGTCCTACAGAATTGTACCTCCTTCGAAAGCGCGAGCCTACCCCACAGGATGTGGGTGGGTCGTCAAGCGATACTTCGGACGATGTTTCTGGGATAGACAACCTTCCTTTGACTGGACCTATTACCTTCACCGTCACGAAGATCACTGAAGACACCAGTACTGCATCTTCAACAGCTAATATACCCACTTCCACAATAACGGTCACAGCTACAAGTATTCAGTTACCTTCCACCACTAGTTCGACTTCACAGTCCACCCAATCCTCGGTGCTATCATCCAGCACTCTATCATCTTCTATTACCACTACACAACCCTCAGCATCCGCCATCGAAACGGGATCTAATAATGGCAGCAAATCTCCAGCGCAGTCAAATGGCCAAACCACATCTCGCTCGTTATCAACTGGAGCAGTTGTCGGTATCATATTGGCTACGCTAGTTGTGCTCGTCATAGGAGCTGTCGTGGGCATGAGGAGGCGCTCCATGCACTCGCGACTTCGCATGCGGGCATGGGCTAATGGGAAGTCCGTTGCAGTCGGTCCCCCTGTCGGCTCCTGGCAAACGAAGGAGTTCCCCCCTAATTCACCCCCACCAGCGCCTGGCTTAGCTTTGGGTGAAACTTCCCCAGGCGTTCAATTTGCCATAGAGCAGAAACGCGTCCCCGTTCCTGCTGCCCCTCCGATGTCTTACGGAAACGATATCCTTTCAGCCAGCATATTGACAGGTGCGGCAACTGCTGGTAGCTATTATGCTTTAAGCCCGAGCTCTGCAGCCCCACTAGCACCTTTCAGTTCTGTAGTCCAGTGTACTTTCGTGCCCAGGCTTCCGGACGAGATGTCGATCGCGATCGGAGAGCGGATTCGCGTCCTGGCGGAATATGACGATGGATGGGCACTCTGCGTGAACAGCCGTGGGGAGCAGGGTATGGTGCCCATCGAGTGTTTGGACCGTCCGTCTGCCGCGACTTTCGGGTTACAAGACAACAGGGATGCTGGCTCTTTTAGACGCGTTAGCAGCCTTCAGCCCATCGCCAAGCGTTCCTCTCGAAATTAGACTATGTATTCAGTACGTCTTGTGATTTTCACGCCTATTTTTGCTGTTCGCTGACATTATTTCTGCCGCCCCAGCGACAAAGTTGTACGCTTCACAAGACCCTCCTGTTACGTCTAGCACCTATTATAATTATGTTGATTTCTTGTGTTTATTTTCCTTTTTCTTTTCTTGGGGCACATATCCTTTTGTTTCTACGCTCAGGAAGCGGGCCTTTCTTGTGGCATAGGATTCCGAGACAGAGAATGAGCAACTTGTTATTCACTTACATGCGTAGAGCATTAAGGACACTCTGTATCAACTACCTGTATCAGTATAACCGGACATAGGACATTCATCAGCTGCGCTTCAGTCAAAGGGCAACTTCACTTAACGCCTCGACAGAAATACATTTCCTTGAATTTTGTGGTGAGTACTACTTCTGACACCGACTTCTTATATATAATATATCCCTTCTGAGCTTCAGCGCGCTAATAAGTCAGCCTCATTGAAGCAGCTTTTCTTCGTCGCCATTCGCTAAGCTTACATGTCGAGAACGGGAGTGCCTCTTCGCCAATGTACCGCTAAATTCAATACAATGATGCTGACGACGGACCTCATACAAGGTTAAGCACGCTGATAAGCGATTATACGACAACCACATCTAACTTCCGGGCAGTTCTTCCCACTCGTCTCCTGCTTAAATATGTTGGTCGAGGCTCGATATCCGGAATAACCTGGGAATAACTTACCTCGAGTTGCCCGCTTCAGGTTCGAAACTGACAGCCTGGAAATTTCTCAACACAAATCGATGTCACATGATCCTGACATTCGTGGTTTGGATCACACTTTTCTCAAGCATCTCCTCTCGTTGCAACGGATTGCGGCTGCGAGAGCTAAAACATACCCACATGTGTCGAAATAAACATTGAAATCGATATGGGAACGAGAACCCCCATCATCTTACCACAATACTCACGGGTAAGTAACTGCACTTCGGGTGCCAACGCCTAATTCATATGCTTTTCATTTACTGTTTGGTCATCCGCTGGAATTTTCTCCTTGCACTGTCTCTTGGAATACCAGACTAGAGGTATTTCTGCCGATGTGATGCCCTGGTATCCAATGACCACCCCGGCGCGCACATCCCTTCCTGGGAGGCGGCTGCTGTTAGTAATTCGTCCAAAGCTCGTCACGATAAGAGAATTTTGTTTCTCACCTTTTCCCTTCACCATCTCTGCGCAGGCCGTATAATCTTCGACATTCATTTCTTCTTACTCACACGCACATTAGAGGCCGCCGACTCTCCGTCGACGATTGGGAGGGATGTCTCCTATTCTCGCAGGCGCTAGTCGTCCCTTTACGCGCCCTTTTGACAACGGACGCTTCCCCACAGAGCAGCATCGCAGGCGGTACTTCTCTAGTGGTAGAGAACTGCAGAAATCAGGCGTGCAGCGTGGAGACAGCGACAGCGACGACGAGGGCGATAGTAGTGGAAAGCCCAACGGCCGTGATAATGGAAATAGCGATGTCGATCGGGACAGCAATAGCGGCGGCAATAATAACAACAGCAATAGTGGCGATCACAGCAGTAATAATGGAAGCAATAGTGGCAACGGCAGCAGTAGCAGTGGCGATGGCAACGGCAATAGTGGCAGCAGCAATAGCGGCAGCAGCAGTAGTGGCAGCAGCAATAGTGGCAGCGGCAATGGCGATAGTAGTGGCGGGAACAGCCAAAGCGGTAGTAGCGACAGCAGCAACGACAGCAATGGAAGCAACAGCAGCAGCGAAGGATCGAATAACTCTTCGAATTCCTCCGACTCTGGATCGTCCAAGTCTTCCGGAGACTCGCCGAACGACCCGTCTCACTCTTCGAATGGATCTCCCGGCTCCTCCAGTGGAAGTTCGGACTCATCGACAGCCACTGTCAGCGTCACCGTCACGGCAACGCGAGTACGGCACACGAGTCAGGCAGACTCTGCGTTTTCCACCATTTCCGGAGATGCCTCTCCCACTTTATCGTTGACCTCGCCGTCGCAGACAGACACCACCGTCCCAGCTAAGGGACTCGAGTCTACTGCAGCATCGAAGACAGTTTCTGCGGGTGAAATAGCAGGGATTGTTATTGCAGTTGCTGTGGCCCTCTTTGCTGGGATTGTGTGTTTTATCCTGAGGAAGCGCCTGCGGCAGGCTGCAAGATCGCGGTTGACGACGGAGAACTTCAGGAGCGTCGAGAAAAGGAGTACCATAAACTCATTCGAGGCAAATGACAAGAGGGTTAGCGTCGAAAACCTTATTTCCGACCTTACTTCCGTGCCCACTAGCTTCGACGACAGCGCGGAACGCACAGGTTCCTCGGCGAGTAACAACGGAAGTCGTTTGAGGTGGTCGATATGGGAGGGGCCCTCGAATCGACGCTCTATCTCGCGAACCCCTGGGAGCAGTATGCCCAGTCATCTGGGGTGGTCGTCGGTATCAGGAAAGTCCACGACGCAGACTTCTATCGAGTTTCCGACGCCTGCGAGAGTCGGGCAAGGGATAGAGATTAGTTCACGCCCAGTATCCGGTACTTCTTACGATGGACTGATGTCCTACAATGCGGTGGTGGCGCATAGCTCTATCGGGTCGTTCCCAGATCATCTGCCAGTGTTTTCAGGTGGAAATGCGTATGGCTCTGTGCTGATGCGGACGGATGACTATCCTCGCAGTGTTAGCGCCCTATCAAGTCTTAGAGAAAACGGGGAGAGCTCGGTAGAGCCTGCAAGGAAATCTCTGGTAGCACAACTTCCAGGTTCAGGTGCCCCAATCAGAGATTTAGTCACACTTGCTCCGTCAGCTCCTGAATCACGGTTAGCCACGGGAATGCGAGACCCACGATCAGGTGCCACGGCACTGTTTGCAGATAGCGCAACTGTCAAGCGTGCGTTCCTTCCCAAGAATCAAGGAGAGCTGCAAATCATCCCTGGCGAAGTCGTTCGTGTGTTGGTGGAATATGACAACATGATGGCATTCTGCTTGAATGGGCGCGGGGGACAGGGATTAGTCCCTCTTGAGTGTTTGGAACGTGCGCTGGTGTATGAGACGGGCTCTCGTGACACCGTAAATATCGGGGTGGTTGGAAACACGAACTGAAAGGTAAGTGCCCAAACCTTCGTTTTCCGAAGTGGATTAGATCCTCATTAAACCATTCAATAGTGTGTTGGTGACCAGGTGGGCTATGTTTCAGCGTTGGACTAGTCGATTTGTACGCATATCATATCATCCCTTGGACGCTGCACATCCTGTTGTTCCTGAAGAACGATGTAGTTTAGTTCGACAGCACTTTACATTATTGTGTAGAACTATGGCACTGTACGCAGACAAATTCGAAAGAGCAATACTGAATTGCTTCATGCCAGAAGATAGCGGTTTGGTGCTCAGCTCAAGTAGGGAATATTATTAGCTGGCGAAATGAGCTGTCGAGCATTCAGCGCTCAGTGGTACATCCGTATGATTGGAAGATGGAGCTCGCTGTTGGCCCGATGGAGGTTGGTGGAGGAAAGAAGGCAAGGTCCAATCAGTGCTGGAGAAACTCATAAAGCGATAGCCGTGCGGACCGTGGCTTGATAGCCGAGCGAATCAGAGCGGGTATCTGCACGTGAGGTGTTGTTGCCTGTCGACCGTCGACGTTGTACTCGGAGGTCGTCGGTGACACTGGCACTCATCAATGATCATCTTAAGAACCCAGCCGCAACATTGACCTGTGTTCTTCCTAAAATCCCCCATCTCACCCAGGAAATCCGGCCGCATACCACAAAAATCTCATTCTTACCGACGAGATAGGACGCTGGGATGTCAAGGCTGCCGTTATCTACTCACTTGCATATGCAGAACGCAGATATTGTGCATGGCCAAAATCCCTGGGTTTTAATGTCGGAAGCTTCTGAAGCCTCAGTTGAAACTACCGGCTTTCATGGTGCTCCTTCAAGGATTGAGCAGCCTACAAGCACCCCGACCGCCGTCCGGCCCGGGCCCTTTCAACCTGTGAACAGTCCGGACCATGGCGACCTTTGTCTTGAAAACGCCACTGAAATAAATGCGAAAGAACATGAAGGTGATACCATCCTATCCTGCATCTTTTATAATTAATCAGGTTAACTTTTTTCAGGCTCTGCCAGCACCTCTCAAACTGGCTCCATAATTCAACCGAGCACCATGAACTACCACAAGATAAACTTCGACGAGATCATATTAGGAATGAAGTCTGCAGAAGAGTACGAAGGTAAGATTGTTATGACAATCTTCTCCTTTTTGATGTACAACTCAACTCACTACTTGCATGGTTAGAACTTGCATATAAGCTCCTGGCGTCGCTGCCGAGATCTCGTCTAGCCACTGTACAACGAAGAATAGCTCCCTTGCTGCAGTTCGATGTCGTCGGAGTACGTCAACGACCCATTTATACGTTCTCGTAAACTGACTATTTCTACCATAGTCTCTCCCGGCCGAAGTGTCACTACAGATATTCTCGTATCTTCCATTCCAGACGCTTTTGCTGTGCGCTCTCGTGAGTCGACGATGGCAGGCGCTTGCGGATGATCAGACTTTATGGAAGAATCTCTGTCATGTTCGTGGGTGGACATGGCGCCAACCGACACGGGCTCATTCATTCGAGTCCTCCTTGACACAAAGTCAAGGCCCATGGGAGGATTCGGACGACGAGGGAATGGGGGACTCGGATGAAGAGGAAGACGACGAAAGCTCCGCTATCGATGACGTGGAAACGGCCAAAGCTGAGTTGACATTCATGCATGCCGAGCTTGACTCGGGCTTTGCATCGATGTTTGGCGGCTCCAACAGCTCATCTTCATTTGGAAACACAGCAAACAGCGTTTACTCATTCTCTAACGGACGTTCTGCCAATCGGTCGAGAACATACGTGCGGCATTCAGCACCCTCCGTCCTGAAGACCCTTGGCCCAAGCTCATTCGTGAAGCCCAACTATAAACTCCTTCATCAGACTCTCGTTAGGCTGCGAAACCGCTTTTTGACATCGTCTTACAGACTCTCGGCTTTGCAGACGCGTGGTGCTCCTACGAATTCGCACACGAACACCATATACTGCCTGCAGCTCTATACGTACTCTGACACGAACCAGCAGGTCCTCTTCACTGGCTCACGAGACAGGACGGTCAGGGAGTGGAATTTGAGCACCGGCATGGTAGAAAGGGTGATTTCAGGCGTGCATAGCAGCTCTGTGTTGAGTATATGCGTTCACAATGGCTATGTGGCAAGTGCTGGCAGTGATAGGCATGTTGCTGTTTGGGATCTGCGCCACAACAAGCTGGTGAAGATGATATGCGATCACGAGGACAGTGTTCTTTGTGTGCGATTCGACGATAAGCGATTGGTTTCATGCTCAAAAGGTGAGTGCTGAAGCTGTTTTCCTCGTGCTCTTCTCTAATCAAGTTCCGTTGGTTTACAGATCGTACTGTTAGAACGTACTCGTTCCCCGATCTTGTCCCACAGTTTGTTTTGGGGGCCCATCGAGCTGCCGTCAATGCTGTATCTCTCTCCAAGGATCTTATTGTATCAGGGTCTGGAGACCGTTCCGTTCGTCTCTGGGATGCTAATACCGGTAAACTGCTACGAACATTCGATAATCACCACTCACGCGGGTAACTATATCTTCACTCGTCTGCCGAGCTCTCACCTGATTAATCCGTTTCCCAGAATTGCCTCTATTGACTTCAAACCTCCCTTTGTCCTCTCTGGTTCGTCTGACAAGCATGTCCGTCTTTTGGACATCACAACATTGCAAGGATGGTCGACATCGCCAGATTTTGAGGGCGGTGCGCCTTCTAGTGTTGCGCCTTTGCCTTTCCCATTTGTATCATCTATCTCAGGCAGTGCTTACATGTGCCAGACATGTGGCAGCAGTTCCCTACAGCCAGAGACGGCACCCCGGCCTGAACTGGAAGTGAGGTGCATGCATGGTGACCTTGTGAGGAGTGTTGCCTTCGGAGATGACTTTGTGCTGAGCGGTAGTTATGATCTGAGTATAAAGGTACGTTCTTCAAAAAAATAATCAGCATCTTTCGTATCTTGACTCTCTATTAGGTTTGGGACCGGAAGACTGGTGCTCTAGTTGCTGACTTGACTGGGGGACATACTGGGCGCATATTCTGTATTGGCTTCGATTGCACGAAGGTAGGGTTATTTACTAACTTTTTTTCGCTCATCTCATTCATCTTGTGTTTCCATCTCTTCAGATTGTCTCTTGTGGCGAAGATCAGGTGAGCGACAACGCTATTTTTTCTGTACCAAAACTAATATATGTTGTTCCAGAGGATTTGCATATGGGACTTCTCTCACGGAATTGACACGAGCTTTATACAACTACTATGAACGCTACATGGATGCACTTCGTATGTATTATATGCTGATCGTATCTTGGACGCTCGGAAAGGCAAAGAACTTGTAATTATACATTATTGGGCTGGAATGCTGGAACTTTTGGATCTTTGTTGACAGCGTGTTATTCGTGCAGAGCGCATGCGAACAGGCAGAAAGTGGCTGTGAATTGCTGCAACTCCTCGAAGTAAGTTCTGGGACCCATAAGAACCTGAAGAACATGGCATGACAATTAATGCCGAGTCTTTGACGAGTCGAACTCGCTTTTCAGTTTGTTTACCGTACTCTCAACACCCTTGAGTTCAAATAAATGAGTCAGCAAACGCGTGAGCCGCGTTATTTGGCGCTTACGTCGTAGTCAAGTAATCCCTCGGGGTGATCCCGATTGCCGTTGATTTGGTTAACGTTGTCCGCCGGGCCGATTCTTCTGTGAAATGCCTCTCATCCTCGATTCTATCGATTCCGCTACGTTGAGCTATGTCAGACTTTACAAAACTGAAAGCAGAAAGGCAGCAGCGTGAAGCCAAGAGATCCTATTTTCCGGGCTCAGCTGTTTCGAGTTTAAATTCCACACCTAGTGGAAGTACCCATGGCAAAGGCGTCGAATCACTCGCTGCCGTCGCAGGACCTGAAACTTCTAAGATGGAGGTGGACTACGAGCCTATTAAACTTTCAAATGAGCCAGTGATCTCACCCCAAGCTACCCCAATTTCAACGAACTCGTCACCAAGACCTTCGTCATCTTCAAGCTCAACAAATCCAGCAACACCATCTGTCTCCCTTGACGGGCTGTATGCATCTCTGCCACCGAGTCTCGAAGTTCGTGGTTCGCCTGCAGATGAAAGAGGGAGGGGTGTTTGGACGAAAGTGGCGTGGAAGCCAGGTACGTCTTCTGGTCTCGTTCTTTGACTCCTTCTAACACACAAAGCAAACAGGCGAGATCCTCTTCTCTATAAAGCCACATGTAGCAACACTCTCCAATCAGAATCTTGACTCGAATTGTTCAAACTGCTTCGGGCCCGGTAAAGAGCTAAAGAGGTGTCCAAGCTGTAAAACCGTGTACTACTGCGATTCTGTACGTCCCACCCACTTACCTTTGAGCTGATCGACTGAATAAGTGTTATGCGTAGAAATGTCAAACTGCGGACTGGCTTCTGCACAAACACGAGTGCCCTGCCCTGCAACGGTGGGCTTCGTCCACACCTTCTTCCGAAGCGTCGTCTTCGTCTCCACCTCCGACATTAGTACCAAGCGATGCTGTCCGATGCCTTGGGAGGATCCTTTGGAGAAGACAAAAGTTGGGTATCGGAAGTGTTTGGGTGTGTATTGATATAATAGCCCCCAATGCTGCATCTGAATACCGATTTTACTATCGATAGGCGAGAGAGATAGAAGCATTGCAGTCGCGTAAGCATTCATAGTCATATTTCATATTGCTTAGCTCATTTCGTCATGTTGACAGACCGTGCATCCCTCTCCAATGATGCTAACACGCATGACTCCCAGCTTCATACACATTTGGCACATGCATTAGTACGATACCTTGGACTCACTTCTGCACAAGAACTCGCAGATTATGACCTTCGGTCTGCTGCCGATCTCGTAGATCTCATTTCTCGCGTACGTTTTCATTCTCTGCAACATGAATTTCATCGCTTTCCCCTGTTGCAGTATATCAATCTATAACAATCGCTGACCTCCCACTATGTAGTTCATTACCAACACCTTCACCGTCACTACGCCGACCCTTACGCCGCTCGGTGCTTGCGTTTCGCCTGCAGTGGCGCTCATCAACCACTCATGCGATGCAAATGCCGTCATCGTCTTTCCGCGTGCTGGAGGTCCATCTAAGAAAGGCCAGGAACCTCTGATGCAGGTTATTGCATTGAAATACATCAATCCTGGCGAAGAGGTGAGGTATCTTACTTCTTTCGCATTCAGTGTACTATAATGCATTATATTAATCCTCATTTGCGTTGTAGATCCTAACTGCATACATTGACACGACGCTCCCCAAGCATCTTCGGCAGCAAG
The DNA here is from genome assembly GCA_036937135.1 of Nidula niveotomentosa. Taxonomy (NCBI): domain Eukaryota; kingdom Fungi; phylum Basidiomycota; class Agaricomycetes; order Agaricales; family Nidulariaceae; genus Nidula; species Nidula niveotomentosa. The sequence continues at coordinate 64,544 of JASFDE010000020.1, forward strand.
CCCTCCAAGAAACATACCATTTCATATGTCATTGTTCGCTTTGCACCAGTACCTCCTCCGTGGACCCAAGAGAGGCTATGTATTGCCCGAGGCACTGTGGAGGCCTGTGTAGGGTGCCAACTGCAGGTCAGTCGTACAGATACCTTTCACCGCGTATGACGAGGTGTGTTCAAAGTTGAGATGCGTACAGAAGATAGCCTTACTATGTGTACGAAATGCAAATCTGCAGTCAGAGATACAGATGCTGTGCTCGACGCGTTGAGAGTAGGTCAGGAAGCTCTTGAGAAAGCAGACCGGTTACAGTTTTCTGGTAAGTCTTCTTCAGACTTACATTTCCTGCGTAAGATATGTTTATCTTTCTAATGCTTCTTGTGCTAGACCCCCAAAAGGCTCTTCAACTCACAACGAATCTCATCCCAATTCTCATATCAGTTGGAGTGCTTCCATCTACGCACCCTCTCCTCGCGCTCTCCCGACTTCATACATCCCTACTCATTAACAATTTCTCGTCTTCTACGCCAAAGATTGAGGAGATTAGGTCGCCGCAGCTCCATGCCTCCCATGCACAGACTCAAGCACATGAATTCGGAACGGAAAAATCGCCTGCTCGTGCTCAGGAACAACTCGACGACGCGATTCGAGCGGCCACACGCTCCAGTACTGGGCTCACACAAGTCCTTGTCCCAGGTCATCCCGTTCGGGGGATAGCCCTTGCTGAGCTTGGGAAGCTCCTAAATGTAGATGAGCCTGCTCCAAAGCATGAACAGATACCATCATCAGCGTCTCCAAGGTTCCCCTCGGCCAGCCCATCTGTGCCTACCCTGGGTCCAGGTGCAGCGGCCCAGAACCCGATGTATCCTCCTTCTGGACCACAAAGACTGAAACTCGCTTACGAGACACTCGTGCGGGCGCGAAATGAGCTGATGATTGGTTTTGGTGGGCGAAACGAGGGCGGAGAGGTGGGTCAGGAGGTGAGAAAGCTGGCTGCGGAGGTAGAAAAAGAGCTGGCCGTGTGGAAGACAGGGGTGAGGAACGCGCTTGAAGATCTTCCGAGACAGACGAAGCGATGAATGACAACCAGCACAATATTCAGTTACTTCCGTGCTTCAAACATGTAATGTTGGTAGGTGACACGATACGGAATGAAAATCACCGCGGAAGTTATGAGGTCGCAAAGATCGTTATTCTATGGCAGGAAATTTTCTTCAGTAATGCACGGTTGCGTTCAAACGTTTTGCTGGAATTTTCACTCGCGTTCTTTAATGGACAGTAAGCGAGTGTGTTTCTTTCGGAACACGGACCGATTCTAACTTTCGTTTGGATACAGAGGTTATTTGCCATTTTACCTGACATTTTCAGGACTGTGGATGCTCCCCGGTCGCATCGCTCTCTTCAGTGTGCGTCGTGGCCTTGCGTGGAGAATCATTACGCTGACCGTATCCCAACGTGGTCGTAAAAATCCATCAATGAAACAAGGAGAACTGGATCCCACTATCTCCCATGGACCTTGAACCAATCCTGAATATCCAGCAGCAGAACCACCGTACGTTGCCAGAAAAGAAGAGTATGCAACTTTCGTTAAGTGCAGGTTAGACGCTCTATTCTTCTGTTAGTTAAAGCGAGGTACGCTCTTATCATATCACCCAGTTTTGCATAGCGTGCATGCGATTGTGTATATTTCCCCACTAATTTCGCCGGAACTTGCTGTAGCAAAGAACATTTCATCGGCAGAGATGGGAGAAAGGCACAACGTGCGATAATACCCGTTCCGTTCGGTTTTGATTCGTTGTAATGAGCGCTAATATCCCTCGCCATTCGCCGAGTTGTGTTCACAGCCCACCGGTCCGTACATCCTTAACTTTCACAATAATGTTCATTTCCTAATCTGTACGCGACTTAGGGAAATGCTATGATAAACTTTGCACACAGCAACAAATCCGGACCAATCTTGATCTTGTTCTATAGGCTCCAATTGTCCTCGCTATTGCCTCTTCTGGATTAATAAGATGGGTGCTACCGTACCACACTGACCAACTCATTAGCATGCGGGAAAAATCCGGTCTGAAGCTCATTTGCGGGCTCATTGGGCTCCAAGGCAAGGGACGTCGAATATCATCGGCCATCTGTGAGTCATATCTTGATCTCATGTACTTTAACTAAACACAGGGCGAGCGGTATGAATGAAGCGTGCGACTTGCATGCTGGTTTTTTTTTTAGGCCATTTGCGTATAAGTACGCACCACATCCATGGATTCCACCTTAAGCCATATCTTCCCAATTCTCATTCGCTTTCTAACCTCTCCCCCACTTGAACCATGACTGTAGCTATGCGCCCCTTGCCTACGGCTTCGTATTCTTTCCCCCTTCCAATTCCATGCGCTGCTAAGGCTCGCACGTTTTCATGCGACAAATATATTCTCCCCTCCGACGAGGAAGAGAAAATAAGGTATGTGTTTGTCAAAATAATCTATGCCCTCTTCGTTTCCTATTCTTTGACTTGGAAAATTTCTACGATGGCTAACCATAATTTATTAGGCTCCATCTCCAGCACCGGCTTTTGAGGCGAATCTACAACGACCAGTTGCTATTTGCTCCGATTTCTTTCCAGCCTGGCGACAAAGTCCTCGAATGTGGTACCGGCTCAGGTAAATGATATCAATACAGTCAAGACAGCTTATGCTAATAGCACTCCGCAGGTATATGGGTGGTCGACATGGCATCACAGATCCCCGCTTCAGCGTCCATCTGTGGCCTCGACATCGCCTCCCGCCTCTTCCCCGAGCCACCTACCTCCAACGTCCACTTCACCATCGGATCCCTCACTGATCTTCCCCGTCACTGGGACGAAGAATTTGTTCTCGTCCATCAACGTCTGCTCATGGCCGGGTTACAGCACCAGGACTGGATGCGTGGCCTGAGCGAGATGCACCGTGTGCTTGTCCCAGGGGGCTGGGTACAGCTCGGGGAGGTTGGCACCTGGCGTGCAGGCCCTGCAACCGCCAGACACCGCTCCCTCGTCAACGACCTCTTCAACTCTAAAGGCCTACTATTGGACTGCGTCGAGTATATCCCCGGCTGGCTTTTAGAGGCAGGATTTATCGACATTCATGTCGAGCACCGCTCCATTCCTCTCGGGAAGTGGGCTGGCCAAGACGGGATCGACGGTCGAGATAACTGGATCGAGGTTTTCCGTTCTATGAAAACCCCGACACTTAATGCAGGCGGATTCGGGGTTGTGTCGTCGGAACTCGAGTTCGATGGGCTAGTGGATGAAGTGGAGAAGGAGTGGGATGAGGTGAAGGGTGCCGAAATGCCATTCTTCATTTTTTATGCGAGAAAGCCTGCAACATTTGATTATAAACTTCAGAAAGAATAAAGCCTTCGGATTAACGTATACTTTTATATATTTGTATCATATTATGCGAGAGTAAAGTCAATGCTATACATATTAAACCTTTCTCAGTCTCGACAGCAATGCATCTACGAATCCACTCCTTTGATGTTCAGGTTCAATCACCCGCTTCGTAAACTGACTTGTATCCGGTGGCTCTCCAACCAGGGGCTTTGACCATTTCTGAACAGCATCTACTAGCCTCTTTTCCACCCATCGCATCGGCATCGATTCGCGCTCCCAGATGCCCGTTGTCCAAATAGCGAGCGGGCCATTCGCGTCGCTTCGTGCTGACTCTGGACTCTCTTCTCTCATAGTCTCCTTCTCTGTCTTTATTGTGCCGTCTTTCTCATATGCACATGAGAGAACGGTGGATAAAAATCCTTGGGACCGATTTTGAAGACGCATGCGATTTGCCATGATGACGTCTGTGAAGACGCGGTCGCCGACGATGATGAGCTCTTCATCACGGACCGGCGACTTGAGGGAGGAGAAATAGTTGCGGAGGGTGCTTATGCAGGAGTAGGCGGGTTTGAAGGATGAATGGAGGAGTACAGGAACACGAAGATGGTGTGTTACAGATTCCGACTGAAACGTGAAATTGAGTAGGAGACAGAACATGCTAGGGACAGGAACATGCACCTGTATCCCTCCTGCATCTAGGCATGTTCCAGCAGAATTACTGACAATGAGAACGTTCCCTTCACCGAAAGCTTCGCGACATTGGTCCCATGCTTCCTGCAGGTTTATGATTAGACACGGATATACTCTAGTTGGAAGTCCAAATACCTGTAGTTCTGGCACTAGCTGATCTTTATGCGGTATCGTCTATGTTACAGAACATAAGCTGGCATGTAATATCATGGAGAAACATGCTTACCAGGCAGTTATCTTTGTCGAACACTGCTCCACGGTACCCAGCTTTACGAAGTGCTATAAAATCAAGCTGGCGGATATCTTTCTACGAGTGCGGTTCATGAGATCCTTGAACAGAAATTCCGAGAAAGATGCTACCTTTCACTGTAAGATTTGGAAGGACAAGGCGTGGGTGTATGAGAAGCTGGAACGGCGCCAATAGGCCCGGAACGTTGAGGGGCATGGCTGTCCTGAAAACAGGGCGAGCGCGTGACGCGCGCGATAGTGACAAGCACAGCACACCGTGGGAAAGCTGAATGACTGGTGCTGAGTTCACTCCCGTCCTGCTTGACTTGCTTTGTCTCTGTTCTCTACAGCTTCTCTACCGGTTTTCTGTTTTGAGTGCTTGCAATGGCTCTTATTGAGGTGTGCCGCATTTTACAATGCGAGTTGGATTATATCTCATCGTCTATACAGGTTATCGCGAACGATCGCCTGGGGCGTAAAGGTTCGCCACGCTTCGCGTATTGGTTCTGCTTTGGTCGCTCATCGCATCGTCTCTTGCAACCAATAGTTCGAGTTAAATGCAGCCCAGATGACACTGTTGGAGATTTGAAGAAACTCATTGCGGCCCAAACGGGTACCGATTATCGCAAGATCCAGTTAAAGAAATGGTGCGGCGCTGCAACGTCTACTGTTGGCTTGGAACTTATGATCTTTGTACGGGTAGGTATACGATCTACAAGGATCACATAACACTCTCCGATTATGAGATTCACGACGGCATGAGTTTGGAGATGTACTAAATGAGCGAACCACTGCTACATTTTACTGGGATGGCCTGGAACGAACTGCAGACACTCCAACGAAGCGGCAGTGAGAGCTGCGGGTAAGTGGATTCGGAGTTTCATGTTGGGAAACCTGTTGTATACTTAGTGTTGTATGAGAGTCACATTAATGGAAGATATCTACTCAGTACTCTTTCAGAATTTAGGAATCAGGCATCGAAATACAACAATGGCGTTGATTTATCTTCAAGGCAGTGCAAAGCAGTATTCTAATGCAAGAAGAAAAGGAATGGACTTTTTAACGTGCTTTTGGTCGACTCGTACTTTCGTACGAATCTTAAGCCCGGGGCCCACGACAAGGGAGCACGAGGTAGAGATGAAGTTAATCATCCTCTCCACCCCCGGGGAAAATCTGTGGAAGAAAGTAAGTGAACACGTGTCTTAAAGAACTAGAAAGAGCTTAGGGATGTCGATGAAGTTCGGATAAAGCGCGTCTCGTGGGCGACGAGGTTCTTCGTCGGCATTTCGTATCTTCTTCGCCTTTCCGTCCTCCTAGCCTTTCTCTCGTCAATCCCATCCCTTCCTCTCCTTCCTTCTCCTTCCACATCCCCCCTTCCTTCCATTCTCTCTATCTCTCTTCATCTCCCCCTTCCTTCCAACGCTCGATTCAATCTCTCTCTCCATCCTCTCCCCACTTCCTACTCTCGGCCTTCGTACGTCGTGTCGCGTGACTTGGATTACGAAGTTGTCGGTCGCATAAGCCAGATACACGAGCCAGAACCACGAGACAGAGTCACAAACAGGAGCCACAAACCAAATCCAGGCGATGAAACCAGAGACAGCCAGGAGACGGAGCCAGGATACCAAAAGATATATCTACGAGCCAGAGCCGCGAGCCAAAGTCCAGGAGATAGAGCTAGGAACTTCTCGGAGCCAGAGCCAGGAATCAGAGCCGGAGCCGGAGTCAAAGTCAGTATCAAAGCCATCAGAGTCAATTCGGGATGTTGACAATTACAGAGTGGGAAGAAAGGCAAGCCAACTAGAAATTCATCGGAGTCACTGGGGCCAATATAAGTGACTTTCCGGACCATCGTAATGGAAAACTTCTCGGAGCCATCAGTCAAGGATCTCTCGGTGCCGGGACATCAGAAAGGGAGAAAAGAGCCAGAGAAGCGAAGCAAGTGGAGAGAAGCAAGAGGACAGACGCCAGAGGAACGAGGAATGAAGCCAGGGAAACGAAGCCGAGGGAGGCGCAAGATAAATGGAGAAACACAGGAAGTAGGAAGCAGACAATGTAGCGAAACGACAGCGGAAAGGAAGCAGATGGATGAGAAAAGCGGGATAGAGTAGAAGCAGACAGAGTGGAAGCAGACAGAGTGGACGCAGACAGGACCGAAGCAGACAGAGGACTGAAGCAGACGGAAAATCGAAACGGACAGAGGAGCTTGGAAACATACAGAGAACCGAAGCCACAGAGGGACAAAGCGAAACATAGCCACGAAGCACACAGCGAAATGACAGATAAGGGGAGCAAAGCAGAAGGGGACAAAACATGCGGAGCAACAAAGCAGGTAGAGAACCGGAGCAGAAAGAAGAGTGGAGAAGTACAAGAGGTGGAAGAGCGACACAGAGAAACGAGAAGAACTAGCTAGCGGGACAATTAGATGAGCGGATCAAGCAGACTCAGAAGAGACGGGGCAGATAGAGGTAGGGAGGTGTAAATATGGACGAAGGAGGTGGAGAAACGAAGTAGACAAAACGAACGAGACAACGCAGACAGAAGAACCGAGAACACTAACCAGAAGAAGATGCAAAATGAGAAAAGGCGAAACAGAGAGATCAGCAGGGCAGATAGAGGAGATGGGCAGGTAGGCATGAAAACGACAGCGGAGAAGGCGGGGAGGTGAGACGAAGCAGGCAGAAAGGCAAAGCAGACAAGACAGCAAGACAGACGAGGTAGGCGAGCGAGTTAGGCAAGTGAAGAAGACAGACGAACGGAAGAGGTGGGGAAGTGGAGGAGATAGACAGGCGAGACAGGCGAGCAAGGAGACAGACGAGCAGAGGAGGTGGGCAAGCGGAGGAGATAGGCGAGCGAGGAAGGCAGAGGAGGCAGGGTGACGGGTGGAGGAGACGGAGAATCACACATAGGAGACAGGGAAGCAGGTAGAAGAAAGAGTGATGCACAGAGGGGCGGCGAAGGGAGGAGCGGCGAAGCAGGCTGGGTGGCGAAGCAGATGGAGTAGTACTTGCAGCAGGCGGAGAGGGACCTGAATCAGACAGAGCAAGACTTGAAGCACACGGGGACGGACTTGAAGCACACGGTGAAGGACTTGAAGCACGCGGGGCGGACTTGAAGCACACGATGCGAACGAACACCAGCGGGCCATGCAAAGACGAAAGGACTGACCGTAAACCACAATGAAGTGGAAGGGCTCACCGGAGAATCATCGTTAGCTGGCCTCTACCTCCCAAGACGAAACGATATTACGTCGGCGCGGTCGAAGGGATGGTGTAGGGGAGGAATGGAAGGGGTGAGGGGGAGGGTGGTGTAATCGAGTGCATGAGGCCTCGTTGAGTTGACCGAAGGCGTTGGGCAAAACGGGAGGATAGGGATGGAATTTAGGACTGGCGATGATCGAAGATACCGGCGTCGAACTTGCTCTCAAATTCAATAACTCAGAACCTCAAGCCTGTCTCAGCCGAATGGCGGAACCTCAAGGGTGCGTTGAGAGAACGGCGTGCTTTACGTCGAGTGGATGAGGCGCAGCGTTGAAGGTGCTATGTCGAAAGCTTCAAGTTGGCGAGTCATTGAAGCGAGATGTAACGCGAAATAAGAGGATTGGGAAAATATCGGGGGATTGTGTATGAGGCTGCAAAGAGTTTGACTAGACTATTAACTCGAGTGGAATTTTTGCGCACCTTATAACCACTATTAATTGAGCTGGCGACGCGATAGTCAGGAGGAATACATTTTGTGTCGTGAACGAGGGATGGGTCTTCTGAGATCCTCAGTATGGTGGCTGACAACGCTGGAGGCTGTTATTGGACGATGTACCAGAGACCACGCTGGAACGTAAACGCTAATGCCGCATAAGAAGGAAGATAGAAAATATAGCATGCAGTATACGTGCTATGGGTAACGGTGGAGCGTCAGATACGTAGTATCCCAGGCTGCTTGAACACGCAAGGTGGGGTTGGAAGGGTAGCGGACAGTGGTTCTGACATAGATCGCGTCAGAAAACGAGAGAAGGAATCTTAGTAACGGATATACACACATGGAAGGTGGGTTGACGCACTGTACTGCGGCGGCTGACGATGTTAGCGAGCAACCATTAACAAGGCGCGTCCAGCTACGCGTCAAGATAGACGAGGAGATGCATACCAAGGGGATTTTCAGGGGTCTAAAGGAACGGAGGGCATTCGGATGAGGGAAGAGGATTATGAGAGAGGAGAATGGTGGTGGTTTGAATGCAAGAGGACCTAAGGCAAGAAAGAGAGAGAGCTTGATTATGTACTAGGGTGGCTTCCTATATATGGAATGTCAAGCTTCAGGCCGAGAACGCGCTTCTCGAAATTCCACGTGCTGAGACCTCTACGTAGTACAAATTGCAATGACGTAATAGGAGTATGTGCTAACGCGCTAGTGACAGAATGAAGCTTTGCTCTCAGCGTGGACGAGGTCAAACATACTTGCGTACAAAAGATCGTGTTATCGACCACGACAAGGTATGTAATCTACAGAAACCATTTACAAAATAAAAATACAAACACGGGTATGTACAGTAAGTGATTGTCCCAACACCTATGCCATATATACAATCCAGAAGGAATCCTACTCAAATCTTACAGCTTTTTTCTTCTTTGGAGGCTCCATAATATCACGGTCATTTTCTGTTGTCATTGGCGCTTCCACAACTGGATCCTCTAGTCTAACCCTTTTTCGCGGGAAAGATAAGGATGAGAGGGCCGGGACTCTGATTTTTAACCCACTCGGCGACGGTTGGGGAGGCGGTGCGGATCCGGGCTTGGGACGAGGGAAGTCAAACAGCGGGAAGTCTAACTTCGGGGTCAACGTTGGAGGGTCGTTGATGAACTGGGGGTTCTACAATGAATAAAAATGGTCGTTCAGGAATGTATCGTATAAGAAGGAAAAAAGGACACCGACAGCAATGTAATGTCTCATTCCTGCTTCTTCGATGAGTTTTGGCAACTTTTCTGGGCTATCTTTTAGGAAGTCACGCCGTGCCACCATATTTTCCTCAGCGGTACCACGTATGGCAAGCGTCTTGACTACAAAAAAAGGGGTATCGTCAATAATGAGACAAGGCAATAGTGTTGGCCGAACTCACCGATTATGGGACGGGTTTGACCTATTCGATGCGCACGCTAAAGGAGAATCGTTCGTGAGGAACTCGACAGAAGGTTATGAAGATATGTATATACCTTGATTGCCTGGCTCTCCACATCAGCCTGCCACACTGGCTCACAAAATATCACCCGAGAAGCGGATATCAGATTCCTGAAATCGTTCAGGTTACTTCCATCCTTAGCTGCTTGCAAGAACGCAAAATCACTTACAGGCCACGGGCACCATGCTTGAGCTCCATCAAAAACACACGATATCTCTCAGACGTCTCGAAGGTCAGCACAAGCTGCTCTCTAAACTGCGGCTGAATCTGTGTTGTGAACCGTAGGAACTTAACTTTCACGAGCTCGAGTGCTTCCGCGACGTGAGCAAGGGTCAGCACTGACTCTGAGAAGATGAGGATCTTCTCCGTTGGAGAGTGCTCGAGAACCTAAAACAGAATTGGATATTGGTAAGAAGGAATGAAATGGGCAAAAGGCTAGAGGTTATACATACCTCTTTGATGATATAATTCAGCTTGCTAGACGCAGACGAGCCTACGCGCACATACGCAAGTAACGAATTCCCCACCGCCGCCGACAGCCCATCCCCACTCTGCCATAGGGCCATATAAGCCATCGAATTCGAATCCTCCGCCCCCTCTTCCTTCTCCAAACTCTCCAACCGCGCCATTGACAACTGCAGCTCCTTCTGCATTTCCTTCAACGTCCCCGCCGCCGCCGCCTTCCTCGCCGCACTCTCCACCATCAAACTCGGCGCGCCATGCTCCGCCTCATGGTGCCGCGCCGCAGCCTTGCTCCTTCCCCCGCCTTTCTTCTTCTGCGACTCCTGGTAGAGCTGACGGATTGCATGGTCCTGCGTGACGACCTCGCGGCCCCAATCAAGCATCAAGTTCTCGGTGATCAAAGGGCGGGACACGATCATGTGGTAGATCTTGAGGAGGCGGTCTGCGTGCAGGAGCCCGGTGAAAGACGTGTTGGTGCTGGTGGTCCCCGAGCGGGGTATGCGGGACCAGGAGTCGAAGACGCGCTGATTCATGTAGTACACGCGGTATGGGACATCCTCATGTCGCATCATGGACCGCCAGATGGGGTCTTCCGCTGCCAGACGTCTGGTGTAGATATCAGAATGTGGAATTCGTAATATTCACGCTTGCGAGAGACGTACATATGCCTAAAGGCTTCATACAAGAGCATTATGTCTTCCGGAGGCGTGTTCCTCTCGATTGCTCGGTCGATATGCTTTTGCGCGTCTTCATTGAGCTGATCCACGTTGTACAGCTCGTCATCAACGGACCAAAACATGATTCTATGAATGAATGGTCAGGTTAGGCCTCGGATATTGGGTATATGGCCAGTCGCTTACTGGGACATATTCTTCACCGCGACTTGCAGCAAATCAGCGTTCTATCAACGAAGTTAGCTTCCTCCTAACAATCACAATTGGAAGTTGGCTTTACATTCGGATGGAACATATAATCCTAAAAAAACCATCAGCAACTACGATCGCAACCCCGAAAAAAAATACGCACCTGGTCAGTCCTTTGAGAATCAACAGCGTTAATCGCAATCGTCGCCTGCATCGCATTATATGATTTCACAATGAATGGGTCCAAATCCAAAAGCACCGACTCCCTCGTTACAGGGGGGAGCACCACATCCTCCTCCACATCTTCAATCCTACACCCCCCAAACCAAAAAATGTCAACACCCCTCATAGAGAAGAAAAAGAGAACGCACCGATGCCTAATCATAATCATCTCCATCACCTGGTTCAGCACCCTCACTGCCCCGGGGCGCGGGCCGCCTAAATCCAGCAGCGGCTCCGTGACGCAGGACGAGACGAGCCGAGAGTCGGCGACAAACTGCGGCACGGCGACGAAGTGCGTGATCATGTTGCCGAGCTTGTTGAGGTCTTCGCGGTCGTATTTGTTCCAGATGCGCGTTTGGGGTGTCGGGGTGCGGGACGGGGCGGGGGAAGAGGGAAGAGAGGTATGAGGGGAGGGGAAGGGCGTAGAGGTAGGGGAGGGACATGTGGGTGTGACGCTCCCGCTCCCGCTTCCACCCAACAAGTCATTCGACACCTCTTCCTCTTCCTCCTCAATTTCACTGACATCCAAACCCTCCCCCTCCGCACCGTTCCCTTCACTCCCCTTCTTCCCCAACCCCAGCCCCAACAGATTCGTCGTCGGCGTGCCCGTCACAATCCACCGTCTCTCCACACTCAGCATCCTCGCAAATGGCGTTAGGACCGTCGACAGCGTTGCAGACACATGACCTTCATCTATGACGAGGCGCTTCCACCGGATTTGGAGGAACGGGGACACACAGGGCGCGGGGCAGATGCAGTCCGGGACGCGCGAACCTGCGTAGGGGGGGCAGCGGCAGGGGTCCCAGGTGTATAACTTGGAGGTGTCTTTATGTGCGGCTTCGGCTGTAAATCCTTGAAGGACGTTAGCTGTCGATGCAGAGTCAATAAGGTGGAAGACGAACTGGTATAGGACATAAGGATAATCTGCACATAACATCATATGAACAATGTCACTAACAGCACGAAAACAGAAAAACGCACATCATAATCCGTCGCCAACTCCCTAACCCCCGGCATCCCTCTCCCCTTCCTCAAAATTAACACCCTCAACGGGCACTCCGCATGCTTCGTAATCTCCCTATCCCACTGGCTCAGCAAATTCGCCGGCACCACTACAAGCGTCGCGCTGCTCAACCACATCCTCTTCGGTCCAGGGAACCCGCGATTTCTCTGGCTGCGCGCATGGTTCGTCGGCTCTCCGGGGTAATGGTGGTAGAACGGGGCATTCACCGCGCGCAGGGCGCCAGGGGGGATGAGCTCGACCTGCTCCTCCATCACGAGGCGGTGCTCATATTGCCGGGTCCCGAGGGGGGTGGAGGTATTGGGGATGCGGGTGTCTGGCGCGGTGCGTGCACGATGCAAGAGGAGCTCGACGAGGGAGGGGACGGGGGTGGGAGTGGAGGATCGCTGGGTGTGGAAGAAGCGCCGGCGGGCGGAGGCGCAGTCTGGGGAGGGGAAGTGCCGGAAGGAGAGCGGCGTGAGCACGGGGCGGTCGTCGACGATGGAGTCTTCTGGGGTGGGGAGCTGGTTGAGGGTGGCGAGGATGAGGGCGAGGATCATTACGGTTTTGCCGGTGCCTGTTTCCGAGCATTAGTATCTGTATGTATATTCAGGATAGAAAGAAATCATACGCACCCAACTCCTCACACAAAATCCCCCCTCTGCACGGCGCGACCATCGGTCTCTCCAGCAGCACCTCCATTGAGCCTGGCTGGAGATAAAATCTTCTGCCGTCCATGCTCTCAAGGGGGATGAACAATGGGTCCGGGACGTCGCGCGTGTCGAGCTCGTGCTGTAGCATGGCGGCCACTGAGCGGCGCTGGTACTTGTACAACGTGCTGCGCATGCCAAGGCCCCCCAGGGTGTCGGAGAAATCGAGCAGGCGGGTGGAAATGTCCTCCCAGCCGGGAGTTATGCCGGGAGTGGGGGAGGTGAGGTCACCATATATCTCTGCCAGGGTACGTCGGTCCTAAATAATTATAGACTGAGATTTGCGATAAAGTACAATTGAACTGGGTGACTTGCCTTGCTGTTCGGGAATAGACGCGTCCCACTGCCATGGTTCTCCCGACCCTCCCAACGCTCCCTGTCCACAACGATCCTCGGCAGCAGCCCCTTCAAGTACCTCCTCGCCGGCGCCAGGACATTATCCTTCCTCACCCTCAGCTTCCCCTGCACATTCGCCAGGTCATACGGGACAATATATATCCTCACACACAGCTCGCCTTCCCTAACCGTGCGCCAAGTCGCCGAGACGAACCGGTGCTTGCTGAGAAACTCCAGGTCCCTGCAGAGCACGGCGTCGTCGGGGGTGGTGAGGCGTCCCAGGAGCGCAGTGCCGGAGAAGGCGTGCCAGCTGTCGTCGGCGTGGGCATGGTCGCAGAGCGAGCGGTGCTCGTCGGGGAGGATGCTCAGGCTCAGTGTCCCTGCGGCGAGGAGGTTGGAGAGAGCGTATGCGGACTGGCTTGAACTGGGACTTGGGGGTGGCGGGGTCGCAGCGCACGCTGCACAGCAGGAGGTGCACTGGGACATGATGTTAGAATGCAAGGCAGCAACGACAGTAGAATTCCAGGCAATATCCAGGCTCAGCCGAAAGTTCAGCCCTCACGGACCCGGGGCAGTGATCACGGCGCTTACCTCAAAATCTGCCCTTCTATTTCCAGCACTGACTCCGAAGCGAAGCGCACGTGACGAGTTCTGTTCTCCGCGTCGCCGACGTCCTCCTCCTCCCCTCTCACTCCATGATGGAAAACTGCCTTCTCCGCCCCCTCACCCTCTCCGCCAGATGTGCATCCCGCCAGGTGTCCCGGAAGTCGTTTTTGCTCGTCCGCGCCAACTCGACGGTCGCGGGATCCACCACGCAAGAGGTGACGGAGCTCACTTGGCCGCAATACCTCGCTATTCGCAAGAATAAGCGGAGATGGCAGACGGTGCGTGACGCGTCATGGGTGAAGGTATTTCGTGGTGCTGATAGCGGAGGTAGGCCGTGACTATCCCATGCGCAGCGCTCGCCTTCCTCGCTGGTTTTTCGTACTTTGCGACGATGGAGACCGATCCGGCCAAGCCAATCATGGTACGGGCACTTCCCTTCTCATTGCATAATATCATGTTATTAAACATCCTCCAGGGCATCGACCCATTCTTCTTCTACGGAATATGCACCGGAGGCTGCCTTGGTGCGCGCTTCTCCCATTACACCCCCGCCCCAGTTTTAACTTAACCAACCCCTCCAGGCGCGGGCTACCTCCTTGGTCCCACCCTCGGCTCAGCAGCATGGCGCTACACCCACCGCCGCCTGCTCTCCCAAATCGACGCCCGCGACCGCGAGTTCTACCACCGCATAGCAAAAAACCGCGTAGACGCCAGTCTGCAGAGTCCAACAGCGCCAGTACCTGATTACTATGGTATGCTCCCGATATCTTCCTGGTGTAATAGACGCTGATGTGTATGTCGATACAGGCGAACGAATTGGCTCGTTGCACCAGTACAGACAGGTATGCTCCCTTACTTATCCGTCTTCACTCGTTTTGTCTGACAGTCCATCATAGTGGCTCCGGGATCAGGGAAAGTACAGGCGGAAAGCACTCCTTCCCGAGGAGCTGGATTAACCCTTTCTGCTACGCATCCTCTCGTACCTTCGTCGATAGCTCCTCATCCTTGCAAATAATATTGCCTTCACGCATCCTCCTTCCCTCGCACATCATCATAAGACCTTCAAGCAAACAATTTGAAGTACATCCTTATTTCCATCCCAAAAAATAACCAAGTACTACAACATATCCATCTCCTCTCTTGCCGGTCATTTTAAAGTAAGTACATATGTACAACAGGAAGGTATCGCAGCTCCAGGCAGTGCTATTTACGGGAATGTGAAAGTGGTGGCCTCCCGGGCTGAAGTACAAGTACTGTATGTAAGTATTCTGTCCGGCAGTACGATAGCGCAAGTCTGACTGGCAGGGATAAGATGAAGGTATGTGACACGATGACGGCAAGGGAGTGGATGGACAGGAAAGGAGTCCGTGAAGAGCGAAGAGGGATTGAAGAGGGTAAGCTAATAAATAGGGGATTTTCCATGCAGGGAAGACGATAGGCAAGGCCTTGGAGCCGTTAAATATAAACGAGTGTAGGGTAAAAATGAATGTGAGGTTTGAATCTAGGCATTGGACAGGGAATCAGAGAAAAGCGATTATCTCGTACATACGAATAATAAAATCCATCCAGAGTCAAGGGGGGCATCACAGCATCGTCAGGTCAATCACATCACAGCACTTAGCGCCACCCTGCGCTCAAGCGTATCGACCCGTTGCTCCCCTTCCTCATCGGGACAATGGGCTTTCTCTCCTGCAAGCACAGCCGAGGGACAACGCCCCTCGGCGCATCGACACCCCCAACCTGCTGTACGAGGCACCACTCGTCGCGGTACTCCTCGATCAACCGTACCGTGTCCCCGACGCGCACGGGGAGCTCGTCTTCCATGCTGGGGGTGAACGCCGTCACGATGTTCATAAGGCGTGGGAAGACGGTGGACTCGGTGGGCGAGCCGGCCCAGTCAGAGTTGTCCGACGGCGTGCGGGGCATGTCGCCTGGGGGGTACGCGAGCTGCGCGGCGGCGAAGGACTCGGAGCGCGCGGGGCTCGGGAGGGAGTCGGGGTAGTCGGGGTAGTCGGTGTTGTTGGTATTGTTGGTGTTATTGGTATTGGGCGCGGTTAGCATGGACTGGAACGTCTTGTGGACGGGTAGGGTAGGCGGTGTGGGCGGTGGGGTCCTCTTGTCGAGGGGTGTGGGGGGGATGGGGATCATAGACGCCGTCTTGTCCTTCGCAACGTAATGCTTGCTAGCAAAATCGTACGACGGGGGCGGCTCGATGCTGGACTGCGAATCCGAGTGGAGACGCAGCTGCTTCGACGGCTGACGCTTCCTCGACGGCTTCGGGGAGGTAAGCGCCGCGGGGGGAGCCTGGATCTTAATCTGCGGGACCCAGCCGACCTGCGTGTCCTTGTCGCACGAGGCGACGAGGATGGCCTGCTTGGGCTTCTCCACCTCCATATATATAGAGACATTTTCGAGGTCGACGTGCTTCTCGTCGGCGAAGCTGCTTCTCGCGGGCGAGAATTTGCCCGCCAAGGATGCTCCCGCCCTACGGCGTTTCGCACTTCGGTACTTCCAAACAGCGAAAACTGGACATTGTTCGTGGGCTTGATCAACCACATATTCCAGAAGGATGAATGAACAATGTACGCACCTGATACAACGATAAGAACTAGCACACTGGCAACAGCGACTATAGCCGCTACCGAGGTCGGCAGCTTCTTCATGTTCGCCATCGCAGAAGTTTTCGCATCAGGGGTTGATGTCGGGGTCGTGGGGATTCCAGTGCTCGTCGCTGAAGGGTCCGCAGGGACGCGGGCCGCAAGGACGCGACGATGGAGAGGGTGAACCCGAGTACTCATAGCCACTGATGAAGAAGAAAAGAACGAAGGGAAGACGGTCAAGGCGACCTTCAGGGAAGAAAGAAGGAAGAAAGAAAGGGTGAAGGGGAGTCCTAAGGGCGGGGAGCGGTCGCTTGTGGGACATTAGTATGAAATGAGTTGAGACGTGCAGCAACGCCATCAGTTTGATCAACTTACGCCGTCAACTGTCAACCTTACATCCCTTGCCTCGACCCTCTGTGCGCTCCCAGATCGCCGGATTTAGGCAGTGTCGGTACCAACGGAAGCTTCCCCGGCAAGCATCCGTACAATGTTTGTAGTCAAGTACAGCAACCTTCGCCAGGAAATGTGAGCAGGATTCACGTTCTGCTGCAGAGATGTTGAGTCCATGCATCCTGGAACTACCTGTCCAAAATCCAAAAAGCCGCTCATGTGACAGATCAGCCCTGCATGTAAGATTGGTAATCAAATGATGTCCACCAATTGGTTCGAAATTGCTCTGTACAAAGACCGCGCGCCCTCAGGCGGGGAGTAGCTAGCAAGCGCCGTATCCACTACGGTCTTCACCACCGCCCGCGACAACGTCCGCGCCACGTCCCCACCGAGGTTGTACAACGCCTCCGAACATATTGCTTCCATCTCGTCGTGCGTAAAAGGCACGAAGGGCAGTACTGTCGTAACCCGCGACAGCACAGAAGCCTGTCGACCCGTGTCAGCGCCCGTCTCAACTTAATTAACAAATAGTATATACGCACTCCCAGCCGTTCTGACACCCGCGGGCGTAGAAGTCCCATAAGTTCAACGTACTCTTCTCTTGACATTAGTTCATCAGGGCGCTCGCGGGCGTCACGGTGCTCGAAGACTAGGTTATGGCCGATGTTTGATGTTCCGAGCCAAATAACGTTCCGTACATCAATGTGACGACTGTTGGTTTCCGACAGGCACCGGCCAAATTCCCAAGGCATAAGCAATGACCACAGGATTTTCTCATCCTCCGTTTTTTCGATTTCCTGGATCACAATTGTCATCAAATTTTTTAACGGGGAGAAAAGACCTGACTCACGTCCAATACAACGACACATCGCTTGCCCTCGTTGTTAATAAGAAACTCAGCAAGGGAGCAAGTCGATGGCGCCTGCGAAATATAATTAGCACAGCCTAATAAAAATAACGGATCACTGACCTCATACGGACTCATCGAATACGACTGCCAGAGATCATGAGTTGATTTGAGAGTAGTCATATTCACAGTATGCGTCGGTACATCAAGCAGAGATCCGACTGGAAAATAACGACCAGGATTAGAAGCAATCAACGTTGTGCAGAAATAAGTACACACATTTGCGAGCCAGCAAGCTTTTGCCGTGTCCACTTGGACCTGAGAAATGATCTGATTTAAATAACCATCACGGGAAGACAGACTGCTTAGCGGACCCACCACAGAGCAGAACGACAATAGGCGTTGCAGAGATCACGCGGGAGTGCATGCTCAGTACCCTGAACAGTTGCTCAAGAGCACGGTCCTGGCCAATGAGCTCATACCGTACGCGAGTAAGCGGGCGGAAGAAGGATCGATGTATCAAAGCGGATGTTCGACGAGTGTGAGGAGAATCTGCCCGCTCCATGTAATACCTGAATATAAAAAAAGTCAGGAAATGATGAACAAAGATCTAATACTCCACCCACCTGATAGCGGGGTCCATCTCATCTATCAGAGACTTTACAGGCTGCTTATCCTCGGAGTTTAGGACTCTAGACTCCTTTTGCCCGGAGTGCTGCTGGTCTGAATGGATCTTAAGCGCAATAGGATCAGCGCCAAATGCCAGCAGCGTCTTGACAATCTCCATCTTATGTGCCAGCTGGTTGTTCGTTAGCGCGAACTCAAGAGCCGACTGCGGTCCAACCGTGTCGTTTGGGCCCGCCTCGCCGCTCTCTAGCACCTGCCGCACCTGCTCGACATCATCGCTGGCAATAGCGAACATGAGCGTCGGGCGCGGCGTGGCAATGGCGTACGTCGACTGACGCATCGCCGACGTGGCGCGCGTCACGGGAGCCGTGTGTGGGACCGCCTGGACAGGGCGGCAGATGGTCTCGTCGTAAGGAGCGCGTTCGTAATGAAGATAACTTTCCGTGGGATCGTCCTCCTCGAACTCTGCCAACGCCGGTTCCGAGAACCTGCTAGAAGGCCGATCGAGATTCGTCAAAAGGCTGGGGCGGTGTGAATGGCTCGGCGCGCTGCGCCATGCCTGTGAATGGGCAACTGGTGCCGATTGGGGTTCGTCAAAGGTTGAGAGGGCATTAGGTCCGAATTCCGATGATAGAGGTGATGGAGAGCGTGCTTGTGAATTTAGTAGGGTATTACGAATATGTGCAGGTATGAGCGATGAACGTGGGGACGAAAGCTTGCGCGATCGATGATAATCAGGATATGGTTGGAATGATAAGATGGAGAAATGCATCTTACCAAAGGATTGTGAGATAAAGAATTGGTTGATGATACACTTGTAGATGAGACAGATATCCGATTGATATTTCCTATGATCGTATCTGGTTAAGAGGTTACCAAAATCAAAAACGACTTCCGTATACATACCAGATTGTTGGCCATAAGTAAATGAAGTTGATGTGCAAGGTGTAGGTAATGGAGGGATAGAGAAACTTCCATCCAGCATAGAAGACTACATCTGCAATTAGTCCCCGTCCAGTAAAGCAGAAGGTTTGATACATACCAGTCTAAGAGGCTTGAGACGAGAACTTGTGCCGTGGGGACTAGTAGGGGATAAGCTTGAGGCAGGCTCCTCATTTTCGTCCGTCATATGTGCAGTGTCAAGTAGAGGCGGGGGTATAGGCCTTGACATCTGATTGGAGATGAGCGAAGAATTCTTTGCACGACCCTGTAAATAATGGGAAAAAAATGAGTTCTCCCTTTCCGATTCCTGTACACCTGCAAAACGCACCAGAGCAAACGAGTGCCGAAACCCAAACGGCACCTTCTTCGACACCTCCACTTCCTGAGAATGCACTCCGGGGCTGGAGCGCGTAGAGAACGGGGACACCCTCCCCCGCGGCATCGAGTCGGACGACGTCGCGGGCGAGTCCAGCGACGTTGGCGAGTCGGCCGTTACCGTCCCCGAGCGGCCACGACCGTGCGGGGGCGGGGTGAAGACCCGGTCCCGCAAGGCGCTAGAGGGCGTGGAGGAGCTGGAGGAAACTTTCTTCTCGATGGCGCGTTGCGGGATCACGACTGAGACGTGTGCAGGGGTAGAGAGTTGTTGCCGTTCCTCCTCCTTTACGAAGGAGTAGATATCGTAGAGAGAGTTGAGCGTGTCGCCTTCGTCTAGGACTGCGGTAGGGCTAGAAAGGTATGCTAGGTGTGCAGTGGAGTCCTCCTCATCCTCCTCCGTGTCTGCCGTTTCCTGTTGAGGCTCTTCATTCTCGGAGGACTCTGCGGCCAGAGGTGTTCCCTCAATAGCAGACGAGTTCGCCATCGTCTCCGCGTCCACGAAGTCCACATCACCAGAAGTCAAAAAGTGCGTAGGGGTGCCACTCAGATGATTTATTGTCTGATTGACTTCCTCCTGCACAGACTCCTCTATCCCGACGAAGACTGCTGTCGGCCCGGCTTCAGAGTCCCAATTGGCTGTGGACCCGAGCGAATCTTCATGCTCGAAGTCCTCTTCCTCCTCGAGCTCGAAATCAGCCTCCCGCTCGTCAGCAGGAGAACCAGTCTCAACACGAGGTGTAAACGAAAAGGCCTGCTCAGACAAGCGAGCAGTCTGTGCGTTCTGAGTTTCTGCGACTGCCGCTGGTAGTTGATAGTTGTCTGGGGAATCGAGATCAAACTCAGGGGGTTGGGCATGTTCCTGAAACGGAGACGCGGAAGCTGGCGAACGCGGAATGAATGCACCAATACGTGGGGACAGCATACGGGCAGAAGGAGAGCCAAATGGGAACGTAAGCAGCTCAAAGGTCGAGTTGTGACTCGGACTGCGCGGAGGAGATCTGAGCAGTGGCGTGGGGGTTTTCCAGATGTCTGCGGCTTCGGGATCGTCGCTTATAGCATGGAAGCTGTGGTCTGCCTGGGTGAAAGCCGCGAGATGTAGATGGGATAGGTCGACCGGGGACAGAAGGTCGTTATTGTGTGCCGAGATAGGAGAGGAAGGGGTTGGTGGTTGTTCGGTGTCGGGCGAGCTTTGAATGGTACGGATGGACGGGTGGTCGTCATATTCGTCGGGTTGGGGTGATGGGGCAATGCGTGAAGTGTCATCGTCATCCGGGGGAATATCATGCTCGGCTGCCACGGTGCTGCCAGAGCGATCGAGGCTGCTACGGTTGCTCACGGGAGAGAAGGTTAATGGAGGTAAATGATCGTCGTGTTGTGTGGAAGAGTCTTCGTCGGTGTCGTCTTCGGCGTTGAAGGGGAAGGAGCCAGAGGCAGACTCGTTAACGAGCGTGGGCAGTCCAGGCGACCAGTCTTCGGTATCGATGTACGTTGTAGACTGTTCGCCTGCATCGACCTCGTCGTCGGGATCCTCGCCAATGATATCTCGTAGAGCGAGTAACAGGCCATTCATTCGGGGTGAGCGCGGGGGCGAGCGTACGGACCACGGAGAGTCGACGGTGACGACGAGTGATTTGACCGGGGTGGAAGGAGTGGGATGTTCCATGGGCCTTTGCAGGGGAGACACAGAGTCCGCAGAGGCTTTGATAGACACGCTATGTACGAAATTACAGGAGTCTGCAAATAGGCAGCGGCCTTGTTGATAGAACGGACATGGTCGTGCTGCAGGACATGATGAGATGGAAGTGTCAAGCGAAGATCAACGGCACGACTCACACTTGACTCGCCAGTCGGGTTCTGGCAAGGCCATTACCAGTCATTGACCAGGCGGAGGATCCACTGTGCCCGAAGAACGAAAATGAAGAGAACGTAAAACGGAGAAGACAAATTGACCAGTTCAAGTAAATGCGGAACGCGACCCTGAGCGTTTCAACCAGACAACCGTGCAACCCACGTTTAGGAATGACACGTGATCGAGTCGCTCGTTGATTCCCGATGTTTGCGCTAAACGGCTCACCGCCTCATCGAATGGCAGCTCGCATTGCCCGTCTTCCACGCCTCACTCTCTTTTCTGGCCCAAATTGCTCACTCTGCGACGTAGGTTCTGTCTGGCTTGTGTAAAGTCTTCTTTCTGAAACTTGGTTGGCGCAGATTGCCAAAGCAGAACTAACGAAAGTGCGGAAAACGGTATGCTTGCGCATTCTTTCTTCGGGAAAGATCCTATCAGCCAACATTCTGTTTCACTTCCCGCAGAGGTCATTCCAGCTGGATACCATCAACATTCAGGAGGTCGGACAGGAGAGGTGGAAGAAGAAGTATGTGTATTGGATTCCCGCTCTTCACCTCGAAGGCAAGGAGATTGCCAAGGGCAGATGGGACGCACAGGTGGTGAACGAAGCCCTCGAGAAGTGGGAGAAGGAGGAAGCGGATATGGTGCCCCCGGAGAAGCCAGAGAACTAGAGCTCGGGCCGCCACCCTTTTTTGTTGATACCTCGCCAACGCAGTGGGAGCCAGAACACTCTAGTGTGTATGTACGCGATATCGACTCAGTTCTTGGGGACCGTGAGGACGAAGACCAGGAGAATGATTCTGCTTCGCATAAAACGAACCACTGCTTCAATTGTGGCTCCTCTGAGCATGGATATACCGCTTGCCCACTACCCATGGATCGCGACCTCATATCCCTTTCTCGCACGATGTACAATTTCACACAGGGCACCCTGGGTCTTGCCGCCTGGAAACGAATACATGATGTCGAAGGCTGGCGGCAGCAGCGTCTTGACTGGCTGGACGACTTCGAACCTGGCGAGACCCGCAGCTCACTACTTCGCGAGGCCATTGGTTCGGGGGACGGTGACTGGCTGAGAAACATGACGATCTGGGGATATCCTAAAGGGTGGATTAGCGAGACGGACCCGAGGGAGAAGTGCAGGGATAGAATATGGAATGAGTATGGTGCTGATGTCGAGGAACTCATGCTTGATGATGCATTCCTGATCTTTGGCGCTGATGAGCAGCCAGAGGAAGTTTCTTTCAGAGCTGCGGCCTCTTCTTCAGCATCACTCGAGGAGAACACAGACGATGAGAGTGAGGAATCCGGCTCTATCTCCGAAACCGATGACGCGCCGTTCCATTCTTCCTCTCACACTCTTCCCACTCCATCCTCCCAGATACCCAACACCTCCGACTCAAAGCCCATCCGCTGGGCGCACTACCCGCCCACCCACTTCGCCTCTCATCTTCTCCCAGCGTACAGTGGTAAATCTCTACCCCCACTAGACCTTCATGCTCCTAACTACAGCGCTACGTATACGACCGAGCGTCAGGGTCTATGGGAGCGTATCCTGTCTGGTGCCGTGCCGCTGTCCATGCCATCCAACCCTCCACCACCTCCGCCAAATGATCCTCCTCCCCCGCCGCCAAATAATCCCCCTCCCCCGCCGCCAGATTGCCCACCTCCACCTCTACCTCCACCTCTACCTCGAGGAATTCCTCCTCCCTTGCTCCCAAGCGAAGCTCCTCCACCCCCGCCTCCAGACGACACTCCCCCATTATTGCCTCCACGCTCTCCTGATATAAACCCTCCTCATCCTGTCCCAATACCGCTTCCCGATAACGAGGACTCCGATATGGACATGTCAGATTCTGACTAGATATCCTTGCATCCGTGGAGGAAGCCCGGAGACGTATACATTATCCCTATAGTTGGGCTGCTTACATAGCAATGTGTATTTACTCGTATGGATGAAACAGATTTGGATCCAGCGACGCGACTCGAGAGAATTGAGCAAGTTGCTGAAGTCAGGTCAGTTTACAAGTATTGATTTTCGTGCGATAAAAAATGTGAATTTTGGAACATAACAGGCGAACATTTTTTAGATTAAATTGTTGTAGACTATGCACTAGTACAACTTGACCATGCATTACTACGTACATATAAACTGCTGGTGAGTACTTGGTATAAAACTGAATAGGTAAGCACCTGCAGGCTGCAATCAAGCTCTGCAACCTGCATCCTATGTCACTATGATTCCTATCAGTAAATGAACAAGGTGTAGGCTTCTAAAAGCAACAAGAACAAATAACGCGTAGAGTGGCTTGCGGTTTTTAAACCTTCATTCCTCAGGTAGCTTGAGGGCCTGAACCTATTCAGGCTGGTTACGGCGCTGCCGATCCACCTTAACCACCATGGGCCTGTTATTCACGTCCATGATCATTAAATCTTCCACCAGCGCTGACTTCACCATACTGAAATCCCGGATTTCTCTCCATTTATTCCGTTACACACGGTGCAGAGCCTACACCTCTTCCAGCATTGCGACTCGTGTCCGGTGCATCAGGACTCTCGACAGCGCCGTGCAATTGCCCTCAGACGTAATTGACCTCTCCAACAAAACGGAAGTGAACATCTTCTTTCCTCATGTCAAAGACCAATTAAATGACCATGTGGCTCGAATCCGTCTTTGTTACACTGGACAAGGGGCACGACAAGCCTCCAATGAGTTTCATCGCTTTCCTCCTGAGGCCATTGGCTGCTTTTACTTCCACCCAGACACAGAAGGTGTTGCAGAAGCAGGCGAGATCCGCTTTCGGCTGTTTAATGCCTGCTCTGGGTCTACAGACTTGTTGCTCCCCACACAGGCTCCCTACTCTATACCTCTCATTAAGACTGCCACGCATTCTTTATATCGCCCTTTCGCTCTCCAACTTTTGCATGACGGTCTAATATCCCCGGATATTCTATCTTCCTGCGCTAAACTCGGTCTGCCACTCAAAAGTAATGTGCCCATAGTGCACTATCTTCATCAGCCATTCTATCTTGACTTCACCCACCAAAAAGCACGAATCTACATCCATGGTGATGGAAAGCTCGTGGATTGTAGGCTGAGCTTCGTAGATGAGATGGGGAAGTTTTTCAGAGAATATACCACGAAACCCTCTATTTCCAACATCGGACCCGCGCCGACGAACTCCCATTACCGTTCCCTCATTGTTGGAGGTCATTTAGTTTTTATTTATCTTTTCTATATCTTTATAATGAAGTTCCTCTTTACAGGCAGCGGAATCGTGGCATTTGAACGCTCTACCCTTCCCGAACACAAGGGCACGCGTACCCTAGTCCTACGCATCCTCAAAATTATTGATCCTGTCCAAATCTCTTCAGATGCTGTCATCCGAAAAGCCCATCACTCCCTTATCCCACTATTTTCTCCATTTTCACTCCTCCCTTCCTCGTACACAGGGGTGCTTAGACCCACTACAACTCCAGCGAAACCATGGTCAATCAATGTTGACAGAGCCATGAAGCTCACGTGGGGTACCCGCTTTCTGCGCCTTCTATTTCCAGAGCCATTAGAGGAATGGGAAACGCCTTTGCTGGATAAGAAGCCTTTCCAGCCACCAAAGAACTCGAAGCATCGCGGAGGAGAGGAATTATCGAGTGACGAGGAGCATGAGCGGGAGTACGAAAACGACTTTGGAACCCGTCAAGGACGATGATTTCTTAAGTAATGGCCGACTAGATGATGAAGACCATGACTGAACCATACGCACTAATATATCCCATATTTTAGTTCATGGAAGACGAAACCCAACTATACGAACAGTATTCCAGCGACAGCCCAAGTCTGGATATTCTATCTCGAAATACCAATGTTTATACCCTGTGATTTCGATAGGAATTCCCGTACCCGAGAATGACATTGCACCCCACGTCTTCCACGCGATAGAATCCGTTCTCAGCAAGAGATCGATGCTTAGACAAACTGGCTCCTTCAGAGGGCGTCTCGTGGAGTAGTTCTTTGAGAAGCGTCTTCCCAGAGCCATTTCATTGTTAATCGCAAAAATACCACAGGTTCTCACGAAGGTGCATGACAGAACCTCAATATTCCGCATTGTAGCAGGCACGAGCCATATGTTGTGCCGCCGCTTTTCGGAGCCACGGCGCGTGTTCTTTGGCTTTGTAGCTTCAGGCTTCAGTCATACTGTGGATCAAAGCACAAGCATGAGTATCTGACTTAAATCGTATATAGAAGAAAATATCACCTTCACGAGGTGATTTCTTCCTCGCAGCCTCTGCCTCGTAACCACACTACACTGCATATATACGTACTTGGCTGAGCACCTTAGGTTATGTAACTCAGCATTTAACTGAGGTGTTAAGAACGAGTCAGAACACGAGGATCACCGTCGATGGCAATGATACTTGAAGTACACGAGCCAGACTCGGATAATCTGAGTGCGCTGCTTTCAAGTTACAAGTTCCAAGAGTTCCAAGGTAAAGATGCTTCAGAAAAACGTATATTTAATTGCATTTGTGTACACTCCACAATTCGGATATGTAACCTGGGATGGCAGATGTTGAGTACAGAATACTAGTCGTTGCGATTGAGCGGCGGGGGAAGGGCGCGACGCTGGGTGTGACCAAGTGGAAAGACTGTCCTATAGCGGCATCGGGAATACACACTAACGCCGAACGGACCGCTCGAGCCTCACTGCAGTGTGCACAACGATCATCGTTCCAACCTCTAACACACCACCCTTCTTCAGCTCGCCTCCACCCTTCCTCTCTCCCATTAGCTCCCCACTGCTTCTCAAAAACACCCTTAAAACACTAAGCAAGCCCCGAGCCCAAAAACCAAAATGTCCCGCAGCAACGGACGCCCTGAGCCGGAGGTCATCGTGAACGTGCGTCCCGTGCCAATTCTGTTAAATGTGTCCTTGGGAGTGTGCTTATCAGTGTTACATGTAGTTCGCCGACGGCTTTGCGTACTCGAAGGGGAAGCTGGAGGAGGCTTTCCGCGCGGGGGGCATTCTGGAGAAGCCGCCTGCGAAGACGGTGAGGGACCCGGCGGCGGGGGCGCTGAAGAAGGAGGATATCGACGTGTTGGTGCGTTGCATTCTGTTTCGTACTTTTTTGTCCTTTCACTATTTCTTTGTCATCATATTCGCGGGATACGATAGCTAACTCCTCTTTCGTAGGTGCTTGAATTCGAGATCCCGCGCGCACAGGCTGAGAAACTCCTCCTTGCACATGGAGGAAACTTGACGAAGACTCTGGAAGCGTTCATTGCACCGCCTGTACCCGCACCCGTATAGGAGGAGGGCTTACAGGAAGTTGGAGGTTGCATTTCAGGTACACTGTGCCAAGGACCGTCGCGTGCCTTGGTCAGATGAGGGTTCTCCACGATATCAAATGGACGTAGACGGGTATACCCAAGCCACTTAGACGATATAAAATACAGGCTGCATAGTAGCTCCCGGTCTTTTACATGCCAATATTAATATAGTAGTCTATCCCCGCCCCTCCCTCCGCTCACAGATCCCGCCCATCGTCCGCCCGATTCAGCTTAAACTTCGTCGCCTCATTATTCGTGCGCACCATCGCGCCCAAGCTCGTCAGTAGCGTGCGCGAGCCGTTCTTCCTCCGCCTCGCCACCTCCGCCACAGCCGCCGCTGGCGCGCGCGCGCCAGTCAGGTCTGTCAGCGGCGCCGCCGTGATGTCTGTCGCGCGCGTCTGCACAGGGGTCTGGCCGAGGTAACGCTCTGACCCTGGCGCAGCGCCTCTCGCGCGTGGGTCGTCGACGCGCACCTCCGACTCGACACGCACGGCCTTGAGGCCCTGCCCCTTGCGCCCCACGACGTTGGGCGGCGCGATGAGCTTGAGAGACCCGGGGATGACGCGCATGAGCGCCGTGGCGCGCTTGAGGCGCGCGGGGTCGACGCCCTGCTCCGAGTCGATGTTGAGAAGGGGCAGCGCGTCGGGCGGGGCGTTCTTCTGGTCCAGGGTGGACGTGAGCCCGCCGAAGGCCGCGATGTAGGGCAGATCCTTGCGACCGCGTACGGTGATGCCTGAGGAGCGCGCTGCGTAGCGCGCGGCGCGGCCCTCGGGGAGCTTCTGCTGGAGGACGAGGCCGGGCTGCGGGTCGGTGGTGAGCTGCGTGTCGAGCGGGGACGGATGCGCGTAGGTGAGCGCGCCGAAGCGGTGCGGCTGCTGCTCGATGCGGCGCTGCTCGCGGTCTGCGAACTCCGCGGCGGTGTGCGCGGCGAGGAAGGTGCGGTGGTAGTCGGCGGCGGTGTTTTGGGCGATGTGGAAAAGGGACTTGCCGCGCAGCTCTGGGAGCTTCTCGGCGGCTTCTTTTTGGAGGTGCGCGTAGAACTGCGGGCGGAGGGTGCGCAGCTTGTGGAGGTAGCGTTTGAAGTCCTTGGGGGACATGGCGTAGATGTTCGGCTGGACGTGGCTCTTTGGCCGCGTGCTTGGGTCGGACGGGGTGTGCTCCCGCGCTTTGGAGTACTGCCCCGCGCCCCGCCGCCCCAGCCCATCCAGGTCGTGGGTGATATCCTTCTTGCTCGGGTTGACGACGTTCTCCTCCGCGGGCGCGTAGTCCGAGTCCATGACCCACTCATGGAGCGCAGACCCGATCTCCTGCACCCACGGGGTGCGCAGGCTGCCAAAGGTAGGCGTGACGTTCATCTCCTCTATGCGGCGCACGAAGCGCACCTGGCTCTCGGCGTTGTTCCACTCGATGAACTGCGCGGGGTGCTCGAAGCCGGACTTGATGGTGATGAAGGCGTTGCGCCGGCGCAGGGCGATGGGCCGCTTGAGCCCCCAGTTGCCGCGGTGCGCGTACTCGGGGGGCGCTTCGTAGGTGCGGCGGATGGCGGGGTCGAAAGAGGCGAATTTGGAGCGGCGGAGGAGCTCGGCGAAGGGGGAGGCGGGGGCGTGCAGGCTGGCGGACGCGGCAGCCGCCGCTGGGTTGGAGATGGTGGCGAGGGCCGCTGCCATGGTTGAGGAGCTATATCCCTCGGTAAGTAGTACTTTGTGCACTGTCGAAAATTCAGCCCGCGTCGGGCTTCCAAATGTGCTCGGCCCTCCCCGGGAGCCTACAAAAGGCGCGCGCGTCGCGTGAAAATTTCTCTTCACTGACGTTCAAATTACTATCCGCCCTCCGCCTCTTCATTGCTGGCAGCCCCTCGCGGGCACAAGGATGGATGGTCCAGACAAGCGTCACAGACGGACCCGTGTCTGACGCGGCGGGCATGCTCAAAAACAATCTTTGCTGATGTTCCTCCCACTGGTTGAGGGGCTAGGACGCAGGATCACCTGGAGCTATGCCACATTCCTCCTCTTCTTGCTTCTCGCTCTATCGCTACTACATGTCGTACGTACATCAGTGCCTCAATGCAATCGCCTTTCACCCATCAGCATGTCACCTCCTGCGTCCAGTAAGACTCCGAGTCTATGTGAGTGCCGTCCTTTTTTCTTTTTCTCTTGTCGCGTACTGGATGTGGGCCGACGACGAAAATCCTGGTAAAGGCACACACCCCGTCTCTCTTAGGAGGGATCCTGCCGGTTTCGTAAGAGCAGGCGTCGGGTTTCCTCACGGGGCTTGATCGGACGGGTGTGAATGGAGAGTTAAAGGCGAGGCTGAGGCCCACATTACGCACTCTGACTGATGGAAGTTGGCGGTGGCTGATGCTTATCTTTTAGGAGAGCGTGGACACTTCCTGAAGGCATGGTGCACTCGTTGTCGGGTAAGTGCATAGAGGACCGAAGTCTGATGCGGGAGTCCGAATGTGGAGGCTTAGTGGCGGGCGGGCGAGGATGGCCGGATGATGGGCGGGGTGGGCCGCGCGGTATATTCGCCATCCATTGCTGGGATGTTGAGAAGATGATGGGTGTTTCGGTGATTAGGCGATGCTCGGAAGCGTGGTTCTGTAGCGTGGCTGATGTCCGTTTCTGTGATCGCTGCAGCGGTATTTTGCTTGGAGAGTGCACCAGTGTCCGGAGTGGCAGTGGCACGGTAGCGTCGACTAGCAGTAACTATAGCTTTGCACAATGTATCGTAGAAAATGCCCCTCGTTCCGCATCTGCAACGTCCTCGATTCGCGCATCAAGGGGCCTAACCCAATATGGCAGTGTGGGAAGGCTTCAGAAACTCGCGTGCTTCTGAATTTTTGTGACATAACTCGCTTGTGGCTAGCAAGGTCGGTTGTGCTCGTCCAACGTTCGTCCCCGACGTCGTCGTCTCCCTGCCCCGACGAGCGAATGCCCCCCTGCAAAAGCCCCTGTCCATAGACTATCTATCTCCTGTAGGCGCTCTCTCCTGACACCCGCTGTCCCACACCTGACGCTGCCCATAGATTTTGCATACCACGACGACGCCGTAATCCAACCACCACCACCCCACCCACCATCCCACCCCATGGCCCACCCTGCTCGCCCCCGTCCCAGAGTGTCCGCCGCCAGCTACTCCCCCGCGTCCTCCAGCCCAACGACCCCCGAGATCCACCACCGGCCCCTGCCCACCGTGCGCTCGTTCTCGTCGCTCGCCCCCAGCAGCGCCATGTCCAGCAAGCCCTCCAGCCCGCGTCTGTCCCCGCTCCTGCCTCCAGCGTACAGCGAGAAAAGCTTCCCCCTCAGCACATCCATCCCCAATGGCGGCGACGCGCAGTCGTCCGCGGGGCCCACCATATGTGGCATGCCGCTCAAATACGTCTCGTGCGTTGTCTGCTCTCCATTCTCTTATCCCGAACTAACCATACACCCCTCCCCTTTCTTTCATTCCAAAAATAAACCTTTACCAATCCAAAATACTTTGCATGTTCGCATCACCTCAGACTGGTCACCCTCGCCGTGCAGAATGCCGCGCTGTCGATAGTGATGCACCAGTCACGCGTCTCCACGCCCCCGGCGCTCGCTTACTCCCCCGCCGCTGCCGTGCTGCTCAATGAGATCCTTAAGGGCTCAATATCTTTCGTCATTGCGCTCGCGCGCGTCGCCCCGTCCTCCGCGTCCGACTTCCCGCACCCGCACCAGCCGCGGCACAAGCGCACACTGCTTGCCGCGATCCAGGGCTTCCCCTACCCGTGGACGCGGCCCTTCCGCCAGCTCTGCTGCGAGATCTTCAGCCCAGACTGCTGGAAGCTCTCCATCCCCGCCCTCCTCTACGTCGTGCAGAACTCGCTCCAGTTCGTCGCGATCAGCAACCTCCCCGTCGCCTCCTTCCAGGTCACTTACCAGATGAAGATCCTCACCACCGCCGCGTTCTCCGTCGCCCTCCTCAGGAAACGCCTCACGTCGACCAAGTGGCTCTCTCTGTTCTTCCTTGCCATCGGCGTTGGCATCGTGCAGATCGCCAACCAGACCGTCCACGCGCCCCCGAAGAACACCACCGTCGGCAGCGCGCACGACTACCATGTACACGTCATGAACCCCCTCAAGGGCTTCGGCGCCGTCACCGCCGCGTGCTTCACTTCGGGCCTCGCGGGCGTGTACTTCGAGATGGTGCTCAAGGGCTCCAAGGCCGACCTCTGGGTGCGCAACGTGCAGCTCTCGCTCTTCTCGCTCCTCCCCGCGCTGCTCCCCATTCTGTACATGCGCACGCCGCCCGACAGCCAGGGCTTCGTCCTCGACCTGTTCCGCAACTTCGGTGGGTGGGCGTGGGCCACTGTCGCGATCCAGGTCTTCGGCGGCCTCGTCACCGCCGTCGTCATCAAGTACTCGGACAACATCCTGAAAGGATTCGCTACCTCCCTCTCCATCGTGTTCTCTTTCCTCGCCTCCGTGGCGCTGTTCAACTTCCACATCACCCCCAGCTTCGTCATCGGCGCGTCCATCGTGCTCAGCGCGACGTGGATGTACAACCAGCCTGCAGGCAAAGAGCCCGTCATCGTCCTCACCGGCACCAACGGCGATTCCTACCCCACCGGCAAGTCCCCAACGAGCCTCTTCTCCTCCTTCGCCTCGTCGCAGCCCTCCCCGCAGGACGGCATCATCCTCGGCGAGTTCGGCTCCAAGCGGAAGAAGTCGTCCCCCTTCGGCAGCCCGCGCGCGCTCGCGAGCGCCCTGGGGCTCGGCGCCAGCGTGCCCCCGCCGGACGGGAGCGCAAGCGAGTTGCATTTCCCCGAGATGTATGACACGTCGCGGTACCACAGCGCGCCGTACGGCTCGCCCTTCCCCTCGCGCCTGCCCTCGCGCGCGCCGACACCCAGCCCGCGGCAGTCTGAGTCGGACAGCCCGCGCCCGTAGATGCACTGCCCGTTTCCGTATAGCGACGAGATATGCGCCATACCGTTTTGGGTTTTTTGCTTGCGCCGGATTTCCCTTCTTTCCGCTTTTATATTCCTTACTGGAGTTGATGTTGATAAACGACGACGACGATTCGCACCACGACGACCCCTGTTCATGATCCCCCCCTCCCACACACACAACGTTGTGGGGTTCTTCCTCCTTGCATGTATACACCGACTTCACTTTACACGTCATACCCCTTCTCGCATGCCCCCGCAAAATAAGAAAAACTTGCACGCTGCTTCCTCTTCGCACCCCTCAGTCCCCGATTCCTTCTTGGTTATGTTCTATCTTATTACACATTCACAAGCTCCATACAAACAATATACCCCAACCCTCCGATTCCCGCTCTCTCTCTCTGTCTCTCTTCATCTTCTATAGTCCATAGAATTTCTTTATTCTTTCTTATATTCTTCAACAAACGACACTGTGACGAACCTTCATTACTACATATTCTAGCACCCAGTTCTCGCCTGCACCCCACACCCGCAATACACCTCGGACACGCCATATCCTGCACGACCCTCCTTATACCTCCGCATTCCTTTGGCTTCATCAGCATTGTTTTTTTTTGTCAACGCAGAATTTTCATTATCTCCTCTTTTTGTTTCGTTTCTTTTTTTTTTCTTACTTATTCCCGTTATTTTTTCTCCTTTTTTTCCTTTTTTTCTTCTTGCAAGTAGAATAAGCTAGGTAGTTGGAGAAGCGTCTCACTGTAATGCCTACTGGAAGTTTAATCCTCGTTTTGAAAGTGCAGACTACGAATTGGACGTGAGTTGAATAGAGATCGGCGATCGATGTCATGTGATGGGCACACGATGATCTCAACTTTTATCTGCTACACCGTGCTGAGTCGATCTGACTGCTTTATTGGACGACATACCATTCTCTGCCAATTGCATACGCGGATAACTGACAAACTTACAGGAAACTTGGCTGCTTGATTACTTCGCAAAAGGGTCTCTCTACGAATCAGCGGACGAACATAACGAAGCTTTCTCTGATAAAACTTGCTACCGGAGACAAAACTAGCTCGGCCTGGTATACCCCATGGTTCAGAGAACACAAATCGAGGGTGAGCCCTTTATTTCCGGCACTCATAGCTTTATCTTATAACTAATCCTTTCTTCGACCCCCCAGGACCCTCGGAAGCCGAGAAGCTCCTCCGAGTCACTTCCGGCATAGCAGCAGAGCTCATTAAAGCCCATGATGCCGGCGAGTCGGTATCCCTCAACGAGATCCGTGCAAAACTAAGCAAGAAGCATGGCTTTGGTGGTGTGCCCCGGCTCGTGGACATCATCAGTGCCATCCCAGACGACTACAAAAAGGCGCTGCTGCCCAAGTTGAAGGCGAGGCCTATACGGACGGCTAGCGGGGTGCGTTGCGCTGCTTGTATCGTACTTGTGGTGACAAAGTGCACTGACGCTAATATACATAGATTGCAGTTGTTGCTGTAATGTGCAAGCCCCATCGGTGCCCGCATATTGCGATGACAGGAAATATCTGCGTGTATGTGCCGGAATCGCTAGTTTTTCGTTCATTCTTTGCTGACAGCTTTTCTGGCTTGTAGGTACTGTCCTGGAGGTCCGGACTCGGATTTCGACTATAGCACGCAAAGTTATACTGGATATGAGCCGACGAGTATGCGTGCTATACGAGCACGGTATGATCCGTACGAGCAGACCAGAGGGCGCGTGGAACAGCTGAAGAGTTTGGGGCACAATGTGGATAAAGTGTGTTCTCATGTGTTGTGCTTGGATTCTATTAGCGTGCTCATAACAGTGGATAATTTTAGGTCGAATTCATTGTCATGGGAGGAACGTTCATGAGCATGCCAGAGGATTACCGCGGGAAGTTCATTGCCCAGCTACATAATGCCCTATCAGGATTCACAGGGACAGATGTTGACGAAGCTGTGCGGTAAGTGCTGGATTTGAGTTCGACATTATGAACAGGGATTTATATGGGTTGGCGTCAGGTATTCCGAGCAGAGTAAATCAAAAGCAATAGGTATCACTATCGAAACGCGACCAGATTACTGTCTGCGTCCGCATCTCAGGTAAGCCACTTTCCACCTCCCTTGGACGAACGCGTCTCAGCTCCATTCTAGCCAAATGCTCCGGTACGGCTGCACTCGCCTCGAAATCGGCGTCCAATCCGTCTACGAAGACGTTGCGCGCGACACCAACCGCGGGCACACAGTGCGCGCCGTCACCGAGTCCTTCCACCTCGCAAAGGATGCAGGCTTCAAAGTCGTCGCGCACATGATGCCCGACCTGCCCAACGTCGGCGTCGAGCGCGACCTAGAGCAGTTCAAGGAGTACTTCGAGAACCCCGCGTTCCGCAGCGATGGACTCAAGATCTACCCGACACTCGTGATCCGGGGCACGGGACTGTATGAGCTGTGGCGGACGAGTAGGTATAAGAATTATACGCCTAATGTACTGGTGGATGTGGTGGCGAGGATTTTGGCTCTCGTGCCGCCGTGGACCAGGGTGTACCGCGTGCAGAGGTTGGGGTGTTATTTTATTTCTGCTATGTTGCGTTCCTGATGTTAGAGTATAGGGACATCCCACTCCCGCTGGTAACAAGCGGCTGCGAGAACTCCGGTAACCTGCGCGAGCTCGCGCTCAATCGGATGAAAGACTTCGGTGCCGTTTGCCGCGATGTGCGATTCCGCGAAGTTGGGGTACACTCTTCCCATCCACTCCTCCTCTGATCCCGTTCTAACCGTGGTTTTCTCCATTTCCTCCTCTGCACAGATCCACGAGATCCACCACAAAGTGCGCCCAGAGTCCGTCGAGCTTCTCAGACGGGATTACACCGCCAACGGGGGCTGGGAAACCTTCCTTTCGTACGAGGACCCGGAGCGGGACATCCTCGTTGGGCTACTCCGCTTGCGGAAG
Organism: Nidula niveotomentosa; assembly: GCA_036937135.1. Classification (NCBI taxonomy): domain Eukaryota; kingdom Fungi; phylum Basidiomycota; class Agaricomycetes; order Agaricales; family Nidulariaceae; genus Nidula; species Nidula niveotomentosa. Next base: position 99,003 of record JASFDE010000020.1, read on the forward strand.
TGCTCTGAAGAGGGCACATTCCGGCCTGAGCTTGTGAGAAAGGATGGGGACGAAGGGGGATGCAGTATTGTCCGGGAGCTGCATGTTTATGGGACGGCCGTGCCTGTCCATGGAAGGGATCCGACGAAGTTCCAGCATCAGGTCCGTGGGGTTGTCTTTTTTTGATTTTGACATGGACTTCGTCCGGATGCTGATTATTTTAATATATAGGGCTTTGGCACGCTCTTGATGGAGGAAGCTGAGCGGATAGCGAGGGAGGAGCACGGAAGCATCAAGTTGGCTGTTATTTCCGGCAAGTTCATTAGCACTGCTCCCGTGCACTGCCGTCTTCTCTGGGTGCAGTTCGAGGCTAACGTACAAACTTTCTTCTTTCTTCTTCCAGGTGTTGGAACGCGCGACTATTACAGGAAGCTTGGGTACGAATTAGACGGTCCATATATGAGCAAGTCGCTGCTGTGATTCAAATATCATACACGGTGATGCTTCGAGTGGGCGTATAATCTTCTTTTCTCTGCATGTGTATCAATTAGATCCGGGTCTGTACACTAGGTATTACTATATCATTACATTATCTGCATCCGTGCAAAACAGCATCTTTCTCCATATCGTGCAAGCAATTCAAAAGGCACGCCTGCGCGCTCATCATTCATTGCTCACCCATGACCAGCGTATGGAAATTAGGAAACACCAACTCCTCTTCCACGGTCTTCCGAATCACATCTTGGATAAACCGCTCTACTCTCGTAACATTCTTCAGCACATGCTTGTCCGTCTGACCGATTTCGCTCTCGATGTAGATCGAAGGCAGCAGCCGCTGCCCGACAGGCAGGGGCTTCGGGGGACGCGTGGGGATCCCTGTCGGCAGCAGTTCATCGTCGAGCTCTGGAGGCGTACTGCTTGCGGAATCACGTTTGGGGCGGTCTCCCGCGGGACCATAGGGATCTAAATCATCTAAGATGCATAAATGAACGCGCCGTCGCTCGCCCTCGTAGGCGACTGCCAGCTCGCCGTTGAAGATGAGCCCTGTCACGGAGAGCTTGATAGGAAGAGACATGAACATGGGAGAAGGATAATTGATGAGAAGGGACGTGGTCAGTGTGATACGCAAATTTGAGTGCCAGTTGACATGGAGATGGAGTTGGAGGTTGGGATGGGGGTTTTGCTGTTCAGGAGGAGGTAGTGTTTGCTCATTGGACGGTGTGGGAGATGGGTCCATGCTGGCGTTTATGTCCGGGGAGGTAAGGTCAACCGAGGCTCGTGTGTCTTTTGAAATGTCGGGGTTGCTTCGATGGAGAGGGACGCTAGGGAATGGCGTCGCTGGAGAAGGACTTCGGTACAGAGGTGCACTCGACCACGATCTAAAGTTGTTTAGGCTCGGAAGGCTCATGCCTGAGTTCCACATGTCGAGGGGTACTGGTATGGATGAGTGCATCGAGGGAGGCATAGATGAAAACATGTCTGCGCCGCTTCTTCCATACCGAATGTGCGGCGGCAAGTGTTCATACGCGAGACCATCCTCTCTTCCAGCCGCTCTCCTCGAGACCCATTCAAATTCATCGTCCTCTCCGCCTTCCGTCACCTTGACAGGGCCTCCATCAGACTCGTCGTCGTCGTCTTCGAGGAAATCGCGGTATATGTCCCGCAAGTCGACAAGCTCTACGTCTGGTGCTGATGAGCCGAAATCAAGAGAAGTAACTTCTATTGGGCCGATGAATGAAGGCCTTTCTGCGTTGGTTAGCTGTCTGTTGAGAACATCAACAAGATATGAGGCCAGAGGTGCATCGAGTTTGGTCCATTCCAAGTCAATCGACATCGCAGAATGGGAACAGGCTGCAAAATCACATGATTCCATCTGGGCATTGTCGAGACGAAGACTCGAAATTATATTACGACGCATCACGCGTAGAACATGTTGCGAGCATAATATTTGAGATGCTCTCGTACACCAGGCTATATATGATTCAGTGAAGACAGTCTTCCACCGTTTTGTTTCAGGGGTTAGAACAACTATGTTTCGACTACTTTTTTCAATCTCGAGACTGCTAGGAAGTTCAAGACCCTTTCGATCAATTTACCGATAGACCTGAATCGCTTTTCTTCACTGCCAGACAGGCAACAGTTTATATGCGTTTGAATTTAATCTCCAAGCCGTGATATTAACGCACTCCCCGAAAACACGATGCTTCCGTAAAGAAACATGATGGGATGCAGATTCATGATCCTGCGAGCACAAAGACAACGTAAAGGAGCAAGCGAGTGGCAAACTTCGATTGGCGTTGCCTTACATGAACGTGCAAGGAAAGATCAGAAAAGTCCCAGGTATCTACACAAGTCACGAGAAGTGTCAGTAGTAAATTGTTGCATGAATAGAGGGAGAAATTGACGGGCCGAAGATAGTGGGATATCATAACGGAGATTATGGATGAATCAAGATGCTCATAAGGAGGATGTTTGCGTCCACGGCAGCATCGTGCGTACAGCGTTGCGCTCTGCATGCAGTAGTCCATCGTTCTCGTCCGATTGCTCCAGCACCGGGAATGATTGAATGGATGCGGTGAGACGAGAAATGTCTGCATACAATGGCGATCTGGAAATTTGTTCACTTTGTTTTCCAGGTAACTCTGACAAAATGAAAATGGCACTTGACAAATTGTTGAAAGGTCATCGCACATACTTGAAACACGTACATTCAGCCCAGACTACGAGCTCTGAGCTCGAGCACGGTATTGCGCTCCCTTGAGCGAAACGACTCGGGCAACTCCTAAACTCCTAAACATCAAAAAAAAAAAGTTCATTTCATCTCAGTGGCTAACACATTATAGCGGCTGAACACTGCAGCGAAAAAGCAAAACAAAAATTCACCTCGTCTCAGCCTTACACCTGCCTCCTCCCCCTCCCAGCACCTGCGGGCGTTTTCCGTTTCCTAAACATGCCCCCAGCGAGCTCAGCGGGAGGCGGTACCCCAGAGCCGCTTTCTTCTTCCTTCTTCACGACGGGGGATGCCTCTGAAGTCGAATTCAAAGGCGGAGGCAGCGACGCTTCAGGCTCGTTCTTTACTTCCAGCACTGGCACCGGCACCGATATGCGTTCTACTTCCTCCTCTTTCATTGGCGCACCCCACGATACTTTAGCCCATTTCTTCGCCCCTGAAGCCGAGTCGCTGCCGCCTGCCTCTCCTTTCTTTGCCCCGTCCTCCTCAAGTTGATGCTTCACCTCCCCTTCCGCCTTCACCCCAGGCTTCAGCTGGATTGCAGTCCACTTCGGCACCTCCCCTGACGTCGACGTTGAAGTCGGAGCCAGCGCAGGTGTTTCTTCCACCTCTTCCTTCTTCCTCTGCTTGAGTTTCACTGGTATCAGCCCCGGGTCGTAGATCTCCCCTAAACCCGTCGCGATGCGCCGCTTGCCCAGCTTGAAATGGCGCGCGTCCTCTTCGGGCGGCGGGCCCTCTGCCTCTCTCTTCAACGGGTTGACTGCGCCTTCAGGCGTAGCACCATCGTCCTCCGGCTGTGGTATGCCGGTTGAGGGCGCAGCGACGGGTAAGATCTCCCACTCGCCTGCGACGCCCTGGGTGCGCCGGACTTCAAGTTCCGCGGCGAGGCGCTCGGCGTCGGGGTCAGTATACCCTAGGGATTCTGCAGTTGAGTAGTTAGCCATGGGATTTGACGGCTTGGGTGCAGGTTTTCGGGGGGCAGAGGAGGAGGCGATGGGGGGCAAGCCGGTGCTCCCTGGGCGGGCGTGCCCTGCGCCTATGTCCTGCGCGAATGCCGCCTGGGCAGCCTATAGACACCATGAACAAAAGGAAAGGTAAGATATTCAATAAACGCACCTGCTCAACCCTAGCCATCTCGCGCTTCTCCTCCTCAAGGTCCTTCTTCCTCTTCTCCCCAGACTTGTATATCCCCCGGATAAAACGGTCGACATTGCCCTTATGCCTGAGGCCATTCTCATGCTGCTGGCGGGATGGAGCATCATCTGCAATGTATATCTCGCAGTATTTACAGAAGTACCGCTTCTTGGACACCCAGTACTCGCTCATGGTGGTGACGGCAGAGGTCAATCATCGACATCCCAGAACAGGCTAAAAAATGAGTCACATGATTCCATGCGAATATATTGTCGAAGTCGCATACCAGCAACCACGATGTCGACGCGTTTACGCGTAGAACGTGTGGCGAGTACATCTTGAGCACATCATTTATCTATCTTTGAGATACTCTCGTAAACTAGCCTAGATATGGATTCGTTGTTGGAATATCGGATCTTAGTTTGCGAGCGTTTCGCGATGCTGTCCATTTTAGTTTATTTAGGTTTTTGCGGTCTTTCCGTTGATATCCACTTTTATATGTTTATTTCAGGTCTTATAGTATTAGGTAGTCTACAGTTGTTGTATATACTCATCCGTTTGCCCCCTCGCCTCCCCCCCAGGGGCAAACTGTCTTCGATGTTGTCGAAACTGTGTCGTTTATTTTTAACATTTGTGAAGAGAATTGTTCACAGTTGACGACGTTTTAGGCATTAGAATAACCACGTCGATTGGACTAAGTACTTTGTTATCATATGCAGCTCAGAACTCTTTCACTAGATCACCGACAGACCCCGATACAACATGTTTTCTGCGAATCCCTTCTCTTTATCCGGAAGTACTTCTAGAAGACAACATTGCATATGTCGCTTGAATTAATCTCCAGGCCATGGTATTAGGGTGGTCCCTGAGTACACGATGCTTAGTACAGGAACATGAGGAATCCGCATACCATTCAGAAGCATCGCAATTCCTGAGCGCATAAAGACAACGTAAAGGAGCAAGCGATTTACAGACTTCGATAGGTTGAATGAAGGTGCAAGGAAAGGTCGAGGAAGAGGCTCGGATCGTCGGACAAGATCATTGATCAGCATCACGTGCAGAGCTCGGCAACCCGCGGCCCGGGTAATTAATACTGCGCGCTTAGTGCTGACTCCAATCTCACTACGGTCTCACATCCTTCTACTCTACCTCCTCCTCTGCCTCCTAAGACCCCATAGAGTGCTGGAGCCGCCCAATTTCATGAAATTCTCAGATACAGAAAGTAAGATAAATTAACATGCCCGCGCCTGCCGTATATATTCTCGCCGTCGTTGGCACCATCGGGGCTATAATCGCATTCAAAGAGGTATGTAGCGTAGTGGAATGAATCTCGAGCGGGTTGACACTAACACCCCGAATTAGTTCGTATACGAGCCGCACATCGCACCCGCCGTTGAGCGCTGGGCGGAAGAGTTCATCGCAAAGCGTGAGGCGAAGCGCAGGCAGAGAGCCGGGGAGCCGATTGCTGTTGCTGTGCCGCTGCGCAGGCGCAATAGGCGCCGCTCCAATGACAGTAGCAGCAGCGATGAGTCCGTGGATCACAAGTCTGGGAAGGGCAAGAAGAGACAGGGCGATTTCGACCTTGCGGATAGCGTTGAGCTCGAGAACCTCGTTGCACGCGAGGTCCGGGAATGGAGGAGTGAGGTGGATAGGAGCACGGGCCGGGGTGCGCAACTTAGACAGCGACTCAGACGGAGGGATGGAGGTGATCATCCCATGAACGAAGTGATTCGCGTATGTTTCTGCTCTCCATTGAGCATCGTGTGCTGACGCTGCGCCCTTACAGTTCAATGGGGAAATCCCGTACTCCTCGCTCTCGCCGACACACGTCATATTTGATCCGTCCGTGCCTATGACACCTAGCTCGGCGACGGCCAGCACAGTCCCGAGCAGGTTGCCTTCCCCACCCGTCCAGGTCTCGCCTCTGGACCAGCGAGCTTCGGTTGCGTCTTCCACAACGGGTGCCTCGACGAAAGCGCCTTCCACAATCCAACTGCAGCCTCCCACTCCTACCACCGCCAAACAGCAGACTACCCGTGTCCCCTCTCCTGTCCTTTCCCAGAGTGAGATCCAGCATAATTACCCTGTGTCTGAGAGTGACCCGAGCCAAGTAATTCCCTTGGCAGCGCCTTTCTCTATCCCGAGTCTCTCGCAGTCCTACCCCCAAGAACTTGATGCAGAGCATGGCATCATTCTTCTGTCTCCACCTTCCTCTCGTGCAGAGTCGCCATTCTCTAGCATCTCCAATATCTCGGAGAATGTCAATCCTTTTTCGTCCCCGAACCCTGTGCGGCACAGCCCCGACTTGATGGTAATGAGCAATGCGAATGGCAGCTTCGACACGCTCTCCCCTGCTCGTGCGCCCGAGCATCTAAACCATGAAGCTGACATCATGGGTCGCTCCTCGCCTGGATATGGATCGTCGATGTCCTCTCTCCCTGGCCTCACCGCGCCCCCAGGCTTGTATCTTTCCGCACTCTCTTCCCCATCTCCAGTGACGTTCAGAAACCCTCTTGAAGGCTTTTCGGCCCCTTCTTCCCCGGCCCCTCCTTCTGCGACCTCCATCCACTCTTCCATGCACACAGCGGGAGCACGGGAAGGCATACAGACACCCCGATCAGCCAGCCCCCACTCGCCCGCATCGTTTGTATCCTCGCCGTTCTTCTCCCTCGGCTCCCAACCCCAATCACCCACGCTCTCACCTAGAAGCTCTGAAACTCGAGGTTCCGCCTCGCAGCGACCTCAGACACTCTCCCCACACTCTGAGGCGCGGTCCCCGACCCTCGGCTCACCATACTCCCAGCCTCATTCCTCGCATTCGCTCACTTTCTCTTCTCCCCGCTCTCCTCAGTCTGTCTCTGGCGAGACGGGGAGCACCATCTCCGACCTCGACTTCCTGTCTGACCTCGATGCCACGAGCGACGCTGGGAGGAGCGATGCGAGCTGGGCGATCTAGTCGTTGAGCTGACTGTGGGGCTGACTAAGAACTCTATCCTTCTTCCAGACGTCTAGAACTTGAGAAGCTACCCTGCCTTAAATTTGGGCCAAATTCCAAACCTTACGGACAAGCCTGGCCTAAATTTACGTCGCGTCTGTTCGAGCCGCGCGTCTCGACCTCTGTCCGTTCTCCTGTTTCCTCTCCGCGATATTGGGGCTGCATCATCCAAGTTCCCCGTTTTACCTTTCCACTCAGCAAAGAACACGCTCAAATACTGTTGTACGATTTTCCTCATTCCAGCTATCTGTACCGCACCCTCTACCCTTCTCTGTTTCTGTACCATATCTATTTCCATCTCCACCTCATTTCTGTTTCGCTGCATCGCTATAAATCTTGTTGTACTTCCTCCACTTCCTTTCGTTACTCCTTTCCTCTCTGATTACTACTCTCATCCATCACGCTGGTTTTCTGTTGATTATCCGTCTGTTTCTGTCACCATTTCACAAAGCCACCATAAATTATCTACCGTTAGCTCTATCTTCACTCAGTTTCAGAATATCTATTCTCATCCATATACATTGTGTACACTTCCACGCATCCTACCACTGCAGTCATATCACGATTTCAACGGATAATCACACTGTAGATAATGCAATGAATGCTTTTCACAACCCCCTTGAAAGTTGGGCGGATACCTAGCGGATACTAGCGTCTAGATAACATTAACCATGCGTACTCTCTAGATCGCCGCCCGTCAACTTCACATGCTGCTCGTTCGCATCGCACGCCTTCCCATGTCCACCGTCGTCCACGCGAACGGCGGCGGGGCCTCCTCGAAAGGGTAACTCACAACCAGTCCACCAATCGTACGCTCCGTCGCCTTTATTAAAGTTCTTGAGCCCGTTGTGGTCATGTTATATGCCACATGGCATAATTTAATTGGATCTGCATCCGTCCTCGACGCCTTCCAAAAGTGACAGAGAAAATTGAAAACAGTTGGGAAAGTCGACATATATGGGATGCCGGCACCATGAATGCAGTGCAAGTTGTCCGTCGTCTACCCCGACACGACCAAGATCCTGAGATGCGCCCCTCATCAGGCATGGACTGGCCCCGATCGCCAATCCTGAGTAACCAGCGTCCATGTTTGTTATCGGTGCGAATTCCAAAGAGAAGACGTGGGGAAATGTGGGGAAGGAATTCTCGAATGCCACAGATAACGACTGTTAAAAATAAAGAGGGCACAAATACCTCAAGACGACGTCATTCGTCCTGATGTAGCGGTTTTCCTGATTCGTAAACGGCGTTACCGTTGACACGACGGGAAGCCATGCTCGAAATATTCATCTGAGAAGCGTTACGAGACCGCGAGGACATGTTGGATGCGACAGCGCTTTTTTGGTCATTATCATCGCCGTACCCAGATGCAGGCGAAGAAGATCGCGTGAGCGAGACATGTAGGTACTGTGTCGAGAGCGCAGCTGGTCCGTTGCCGTTGGACCCAAACGAACGAGTAGGTGATGGCTTTGGTGGCGTAGACGATCCATACCTAAGACCTGGATTGGATGTATTGACAGAAAGCTTCGGGGAAGAACTGCTTCGCCGTAACGGCAATACTCTCTGCAAAGGATAGAACCACCTCTTGCCTGATGAAGTTGGAGAAGATGGACGGGAGCCATTCCCAAAGCTTCCAACGGCGCCTTCCTCCATCATTTCTTCTCCGTAGGGATTCCGCTTGCCTGGCAGACTGCGTTTTGTACGAAGTAAGAATGCACGCAACTGTCTTCGCATGGGGTAGGCTATCATGACCATGGCGAATATTACCATTAGGTAGAATAACGCTAATACCGGAGAGAACCCTAACGAAGACCGCGTCAATGAGGAAGGCAGATGGGGCGTTATTCTGTCTTCGATACGATCAAAGAACGGCGGCCGAATGGGATGGATAGGAGAATTCTCAATATCCTCGATGTCGTCTATAGGGTCGACAAGCGGCTTTGCTGACTTCTTCAGAGGCGGCACTTCTTTGCTAGCCTCCAGGACCATTTTCCCCAACGTCCAGCTAATAGCAATGTCTCCGACAGTGTCCAGCGACTGGAACACGGGCTTTCCCAGGCCCTTTTTGTCTGCCTCTTTGATAACCTTGTCAGCCTCACTGGGAGTATCATTGTTACCATGAAGATCCGTGATCCTAGGCATTCCAAGGCCATCGTGCAGCACATTCGCGATCCAAGCAGCCTTGAAGCATTGCATCTGCAACCGGGGCAGTTCCACTTTGGGTCCCCACACGCCCGCTTCTACCACCGAGCCGTCCTTTTCCACCTCCCCATCACCACCCAGCCGATGCATTGACCTCGACTCCTCGTGCTGCTTCAAGATCCCATCCCACTCGCGAGAGCAGAAATGCGATGCGGCACGCTCGTATTGCACGTAGTCGTACGCACCTCCGAGGCCAAATATGTGTTCAGAGGAGTACCAGTATTCCGATACACCAATGAAGTGGGAGACGGAGAAGTTGATCGGAGGTACATGCACTCCATTCATGAGGCAGGGCATGTCGGTACATGTCTTGTTTTTGTTAAGCAGGGTAGAGGTCTTCTTCATGCATTGCTCGAAGGAGCCTGTTCCCAGCATTTTGTGCGTCTTTGAGAGATGCGCAGCCTCGGGTGTGATGTTATGCACGGGCTCCTCTAACAGGACGAGGTCTTTTGGAAGGCAGGGATCGGGTATAATATCCATTCCTCCGTGATCACCGTCCCATTCTGTGATGGCCTTCCCTACATATCGTTCCCTAGCCTGGTTCGTGCCATATCCTAGCCATGTAGTCACGAACACCTTGTGATGAATTTCCTCCCCGCCCAAAAGACGCAAGCGTACGTCAATGAGATTCTTTGCATCGCCTTGATGCTCTGCGCTAGGCTCGAATGCTATCTGCGTCGACGCTCCTCCCATATCCAAAAAACCATAGGTTGTTTGGTTACTGCTTGAACCTGTGAAACCGTCCATGAGGTAGTTGACAGCTATCCATCCAAATAGACCCTCCTCCTCCCCTGTGATTATCCGAACGCTAGACCCGCAAGGGCCTACTTCGGACGGGCCTTCGATTTTGAAGTTGGAGTGAGTGATGAGAAATCTGCAGGTCTCCTGTAGGACTTCGGCTTGCTTCTCTGGAGTAAGAAGGCGCATGCCAGCTGTCGCGAGCAGGAAAAGCGGTGTGTCATGCTGCAGTGATGGCGGGACGTGGCTCCTGGCATGGGATAGGAGGGGACGCAGATAAGCCGCAACGTCCTCTGGATTATCCGCTAGGGACGAAAGACCTGCGAAATATATACCACGTCACCCAGGTGCCGTCGAGAGAGGGTGCTGGCAACGTACCAGGTTCGACCTTGCTAACCCATAGGTCATTATTCTGTGTCCCTTTCTCTACCTGCGGAAGAGTATACGCCAACGGGTTTCCCTTCTGTAGAGTAATAGAACGAGGATCCTTCCAGCTATAGATCTGCAGCCTCGACCCAGAGGACCCCGCGTCGATAACGATACCGAAGTGCCGTCCAACGAACCACGGGTCTACCGCATTAGGCGGGGGCATAATCCTCGCCGAATAAAATAGCTGTCAGCAGTGAGATAACAGGCTGGGCGACGGGACACTGGTAGTGGCCCTCTAAATATTGACTAGCCAGTCGTTGAAGTTGAATTCAGAAACTGAGAGAAGTCATCAAAAGTAGCAGCACAGCCACCCACGTAGCGCAGGGTCGGGTTCGCAACGTGGAAGCAGCGGAACCAAATCACCGGCAGGGCAACAGGGAAATGCAGGGACCAATCTGCTCTCTTGAGTACAGTAGTTAGACTACCTCGTACACGCACTTCACTGGGCCTACACTGGTATAAGTATGGCTGGAAAAATGAGCATCGCCCAGATAATCATTCCCGATAGTCAGGCACACGCCCGTTACGTTTTGGGCGTGCTTTCTGGCTTCCTCCACCCCATCTTGCATTTATCATCCGCTTCCTCTCCTTTTCCTCTTTCTTCTTCAACTGCTTTGCCTTCAACCCCCGTAAGCGCATCACATCGAAGACCCAGTCAGTCTCCCGCATTAGCGCCTCTCCCTTATCGTGCAAAGCCTGTTCCTCATCAGGGGATAGTAGCCCAGGAGAAGTGCGATCCCCAGAACGCCACAAGAGGATCTGCAGAATCGTTTCTGGAAGAAGCACATTGAGGCAGTACTATGTAATAAATATGTCAGCGAGTTTGTTTATCCAAAGATCACAGCTGACTTACATCCACTTTTTCGACGCCGGAAAGGGCCTCATAGGCTTCGCAGCCTTGCTGTGGAAGGAGGATAGATGCCGCGCCTGGACTCGACTCGAGGTTCGTAAGATCTGACAGAGAGTCGTCATCGAAAATAGAGATGCACTGGCAAGGCGTATAACATCAGTACATGTGTGAAGCGTAGGTTAGTAGTTCCACGAACCTTCGTCGCAGTAGAATTAACCGTCAGAAGAGATGGCTTGGGTTCTGGTGAAGAATTCCTCTGATGAAAGGTTTGGAGATGAGCGAACCCACAGATAGTTATATAGAAACATGCGTACCTTCATAGGGACATCGGTGGGACTGAAGGACGAGTCGGGAGGTAACTCCCGAGGAGACAAGAATATTTCTGTACCTGTAGGCGACCCAGAGCGTTCACCTTCAGGGGGCGAATCTTTTCCCGCTTTTCCCACCATCTCCACAGGCTTCGCATATGGTTGTTCCTCACTCTCATCCTCCTCTTCCCGCATCGTGTTCGCCCTCACCCCATCTCTCAAACACCATGCGCTTACCACTACCTGCAACTGCATCACCTCCTTAGGATCCATCTTTCCCCTCTGACCTGCCCCCTCTGCCACGCTGTGTCTCGCCTTTCCTCCAGCAATAAACGCAAAGTGCTTGTCCTTTGCTGGCGGATAGCTCTCGCTGAGGATTGCTTGCAGGACGGGCTTCGTGTAAACGAATTGGTGCCGGATGGGGAGATCCGCAAAGTCTGATGGAGAGGGCGCAGGAGACGAGGGAAGCGGTGAGGGTGAAAGCGGTGGTACAGGAACCGTCTCGGAATCAGAATCAGAATCGTTCACGTCGTCGTCATGAGCGCTTTGAAACTTTCCAAGCTAGATAGATACAAGTGTTACAAATATGAGAATCAAATACACGAAGAAGAATAAAATAGGCAGACCTTACATGTGGCGAACTCGTCCTGATCAGAGCTCCAGAACCATCTTCTCGGAATATTTTGTTCTGTACTATCCAAATAGACGACTTTGTACTTTCCCTCCTTTTCCTTCCGCATCTTGGGTACAATATACTCCAGCACCTTCGCAGGCCAGTAAAGAGAAGTGTTCGGCCCATCCTTGGCGAGCACGAGCTCGCCCGGTATCTCCAAATCGTAATCAACTGGCGGAGGTGACCACTGATCTCCCGTAGATAAATCCTCTCCACCCTCTTCTGAGTCTGACGGCATATATTGGCGTTTGCCCTTACCCTTCGAATTCTTCGATGGGGAAAATTTCGTGTAAACGTGAGCAAAGCTGAACGCCTCACCCACTTCAGGCAGATGATCACTGCCTGCCTCCTCTTGCTCCTCAAAAAGCATCGCTTGCACGGCGTTCAACCAGCGTTCTCCTGCGCCAACCCTGTCGCGCTTTTGCTCTCCAGCATTATTGTCGAGCTTTCGCCTCTTTCTGGGCGATAAAAGAAGACTAGTCTCGGAGGGCGAAGAAGGTAAGTAAGTCGCTTCCTCGAAACTCTGGAAACGGGTTCTGTCATAGCGGTCGAGCTTGGAACGGATGTTGCGCTGCGCCGGGGTACAAATCTCGACATCTGGATGGCGCTCTATGCCAAACAGTTCTACCTTGAGCGGGAGAACTTTCCCCGAGCCTTTAATCTTAACAGCGGTGATCAGTCGTGTGACTGGCATATACATACACTACTCACCTTTCCGGGCCACCAAATCAAGTCCCTCTCCTCATCTTCTCTATCTTCCAACTCAAAAATACACGGCCCCTTTCCCTTCCCGCCCTTTTCTTCGATCAAGACCCATACGTAGGTACCCAATCCCGCCAAACTCCATGCTTCTTCACGCCTGCCAAGACTGATAGGTTGAGATGGTAAGATGGACGTAGACGCGGATGGAAGAGGCTGGGAGAACGCTGGCCGTACAGTACAAGAGTCAGAAGAAGCTTGAGGAGGGTTCTCCTGGGATGGGGATGGTCTGGTAGAGGATAGCGACGAGATATCGGACTCTCCCACCTGGTCGTCCGTCGGTATCGACAGCTCTACTTTCGGAGCTGCAGGCTGCTTTTTCGGCGACGGGCGAGGTTTCTGGCGCGGCCTTAGAGGTACGACCAACGTAGAAGTAGGTGTTGCGCCCGATGCTGCGGACCAGGACGATGCTCGAGGGTGCGACGTAACGCCGCCGTTCAGGCTGGTGCTGATAACGCCTGACATACCCAGCAAATATTAAGGATATAGCGACCTCCTATTCCTGTATATTTTTGTCTCCAACCAGGAGCTGAGCACGAGGCCGAAGTATTTACGTTCTGTTGAATGCCAGGTCAGTCACAGAAAACATCCAGTCGAAGTTCACAACTTCACAAGCACGTCACGAGGACGCGTCCTGTCACTTCAGGTCACGCTTCATGCTTATCACGCGCGGCGCGACGGCGCGTCTCGGACCCTTGTATAATTAGAACAGTGCAGGCAGATGCTCGTCCGCAGCTCCCACACATGCCACTCTGACTGGCATATGTGTTGTAGTTTTGGTAGTCGGTACGTAGCTGTTAGGCTGTAGGTTATAAATCCACAAGGTGTACAGTACTGGATCTACTGCTTATATACCATATCCTAGGGTTTCTAGTAAATTCTATCATAAGTATATCACTAAGCAGATTACTCATCAGATAACTAATCCCGAGGTATAGTATGTGCTGGATGATTCTCCCAGATTTCCAACAATATGGACCCACGATATCCGCTCTCCTGTGTATTCTCCTTCTATAGGTATTTATTCGCAAATCTATCAGACTCAAGCCGCAGCGGATCGGGATGGTTGTTCGGCGGCAGTCAACTTTTCAATCTATATTAGTTATTCAATGATGAGTGTTCCGAGTCGAGGGCACGAAGAAGTCCCAGACAAACAGTAAGCAGCTATAATTTCTGTGCTTTACGTGTTCATAATAGCTTCACTTACCATATGTATGTAAGCCGACCCCAAAATCCTGGGGCCTTTGAAATCGCCTGGCCCCTTGCACAGCGGCATACATCGGTCACGGTTATTAATAAGTAAGCCAGTCGGGCACGGGCACCGACTCCGCTATGGACACACCGTCATGGAACCACCTACATCATTGCAGTCCACAGTACACCAGTGAAAGTTTACCGCGGGTTAAAGATGAAGCTGTCCACCCCAGTCCGGAAGCGGTCCGAATGTCTTGCACACTTGTGAAAGACTCGATTCTTCAGTGTTCTGTCATGAGTAATCATTTCCAAGATCCGAAGACGGCGATCAGACGTCCACAAACAATGGCAGTGGACCGCACCACTATGGAAGCCCAGCTGTCATGAGATAACGCAGAAATGAAATCCGCATTAGTGATACTCGAGTAGTACAACGGTGTACCAAGAAATTGTAAGGTAAGCAAGAAAAAGAGAGCCAACAAGAAGACAAGATCTTCAATAAGTTATTCGTAAAAAGGAGTGTTGTACTTGTATTTGAATTGAAGGATTGGTCGAGAAAGATCTTGGAGTCAATGTCAATGAGAAACCATAGCTATCATAACCAGAAACAGAGGATCATGTGGTGCAAGAGGCAAGAGAGAAATTGGTCTCGAGAAATTGTTACGAAGCCTTTTAGTGTTGGGATTTATTTTGAATTACTGAATAATGTTACGTAGGAAGCCGTCCAGAAGGCTGATCTGGTCTTCCTCGTCGGCTAGAGCCACCAGTGGAGTGTCGTCGGTGCAGCCGTCTTCCGGGGCCCCCAGAAACAGAACCCTTACTGGAGTGTGCGGAAGAAAATATGCTCGCGATGCTGAACAGGCGTTGAAAAAGAGGCTTCTTGAAATGTGCTGATTGGGGAGAGGTGGCAGATTTAGTGGTCGAAGTAGCCGTGTGTACCGAGTGTTCAGGACTCGGCGACTAGAGAGCGGAGAAAAATTATTAGTCGGTAGTCTAGGCGACTGGATAAAGCAAAGCAACTTACAATAACATGTACCTTCTGTCCAGCAGATGGGAGGACATAGTAGGTGCTTCCGGTGTGATTGCTCCCCAGCGAGGACACAGAATCTGAGCGGTGTAGTCCACCCACATCGCGCCTCCTCGAAGCTGATCGCGAACGATCGCGCCGCGATCCTTTTTTCTTGCTTCTCCTTGACCCTCCTTCCCTCTCGTCACTAAGCGATCCTCCCTGGTAAGAAGGCGCTCCACCTACAGATGGGTAAGGGGTGCCAACCGCAGGGTACTGGTTCGGACGGACAGGCGCAGAGTGACTGTATATCATGCCATTCGGGCCCATCTGCGGAGGGTGATGGTACATCGCTGGGGGTGAGTAGTGTGGTCTGCTGGAATGATGAGAAGGAGCATAGATGATGGATGGCGGAAGATGCTTTGGATGTGCCATCCTGCCTGTCCGCGGGTCCCACTGAGGCTGCGCGAATGAAACCTGCTGAGGGGTATGCATTGGGCCAAGGGGGAGGGCCGGGGAGACATTACTGCGATGAGATGGCGGGACGGGAGGCGGGATAAACGGTACTTCCTGCTGGACAGGGACGTCCGCTGTTCTAGGCAGGGATTTAGACCGGCTGTGATGTGAAGAGGAAGTCGAACGCTGGGGAGCTTCATGGCCGTGGGAGGGCAGGACCCGGATTTCCTCGGGAACACGCGGGGGAGACCGCTCTCGCTGGTGATGGTCATGTCGCCGCGAGTGCGACCTCGAAAGCGGTGAGGTACCTTGCGAGCCCGACCTTGACCGATTATATGAATCGGAATGAGAGTGATTGTGTGATCGAGGTGATGTTGAATCATCATGATGTCTTCCCGATCGCGAATGTGATCCCCCATTCATTACATCCTGCGGGGCAATAGGAATGTCGGGCCTGCCGTCGTTGTAGCGTAGAACCATTCGGGGAGGAAGGGAATGGGAACTCCCTGCATCGGACGGAGGCGAGGACGGAAGAAGAGCGCCGTCGAGCTCGGTGGGAGGGACGGAAGGGGAGTAAAATTCTTCGGGAGTATGAGCTTGGACCCAATATGCAGTTCTCTCGCGAGAACTCATATACTCGCGGATTGCCTGCGAGGATGTAGTGTATTCCGTCATCGGAAGAGCGTCCTCTGGAATTCAAGACTAGCGAGAAACGAGAAAACTCGAGCACGCAGGGGAGTAGAGACGAGACGGTGGGACAGAAAGGAGACAGGCCCTGAGAGAAGAAAGGGCTTTATAGTCTGAAAGAAGGAGACAGTTATTGCCGTCGCGCAAATGACCTTGGTAACGTTTTAATATCAGCGGGGTTTGGTGCGCCTGTTGGGGGAAAGAATCAGGATTAGCACATTAGAATCCACGCCAGGGGGGGAGGAGCGAGATTATCAATAAAGCTTGCTTGGATAAGATCAGAACGTGTTCGCCTCGAGGCAGCGCGGTCGAGCTAGCCAGGGCTCAGACACCGATTGGACACCGAGGTGAAGTGTGGGACGGGCCGAGTCCAGGAAGTTACCCTTCAAGTCAAACCTTGGTCAAACCCTGTACCCGGCAGACTTAAAAGGGACATGTCTACATAAGACCCTCCTTGTATCCTTTAGAGGTTTGTCGGGATGCGTTGCAGCGTGGTGTGTTCATGTTAAGCGTTGTCGTTTGGAGGAATCCTGTTCGCTTGTACAAAGATGGAGGCTCCGCTCAAGTTGTAACTATAGATCGGCGGTCGCGCGCGGGGCTAGAATTGCCGACTCCAAAGGAGCAATCTCGGCCGATGACAGCACCAGGTGAGCAACCCCGAGTCTCAAGGAATCCAGCTACACTTGACCGAGACAACAGACCTCGAGCCTCGCATCTCACAACTTTCACGCCATTCACGATGCTGCTATTAGAAAAGTGTTCTCCAACACAGTCCCATGTCTTATTGTTACGGCACTACACCGGCTGATGTCATAGCATTTGATTCTTGAACACTATATGGGTGGCATTAAAGTCTCTTTACCTTTCTATCTATTAGACGTCAAGGTCAGTGTACGTACACCGCAGCAGAAAGGCTGCCTAATAGAATGCACTCTTGATAGGGTTATGACCTTGCTTCACTTCCAGCACATAATAGACGTGTTGGAAGTGTGAACTGAATTGCGATTGCGTCCGTCGACTTCCCTACGGCCCTGAAATAGATTGCCACAGCCAGGCTACAGCTCAGCGATAGCGAAGCATGCATTTCATACAAGGCGATGCAGAATGTAAGCAGTCATGCTCTCCTACCTGCATCCGATAACAACAGAACAATATCCGCGCGGTGAGAGCACAACAACAAATATAGCTTGATATCATTGAAGAACAATGCCGCCTGCGCTCCGCGTCGCCTCGTGTCTGTCGCGAGCCCTTAAAAGCCCGTATGAAAGCGCATCAAGAAGACTACCTGCAAGAGAAGCGTTGTGATGGAGGTCGCGCGCGAATGACACGAAATGAAGGCGTGCATCCATCTGAAAATTTAAGATTAACGTCAAAACACTATCTGCCTCTGTGCATCCGAGAACGAAGGAGTAATGGAGGCACTTACGGCATAAAACACAGGATAGCCTTTTTGAAGTTCACCGCGGCATTGCGAATAGCAGCACGTTTGGGGTGTAAAACTAGATGTGCAGCAGGTAGCGGAAATGATCGAAAGCTGAACAGCCAGACACGAGATGATATGTGGGACAATGGTTGGACTATAGCAGTACCGACGTCCATCATGCCATGGTGATTAGATCAACGCTGCACATGAGTCGACTATCACGATGCATGGCGTGTACCCTGCAAGTAAGCTATGAAGATAAGTATGGATGCCGAAGTAAGATTGCAGCAAGGTCATGCAGCAAGGTCCTTGTACCGCTAGCATCCCTAGTCATATCATGTCATAGGCACAATCTTCCCGTATCTCGGATCTCTTCAAATACTAGATTCTCCAGATACGTAGGTAGCGCATATCTCCGCAGTAATAGACCTATATTGCTAGAAAGGATCTTGCATTTTCCTGATATAACTGATATTGAGGTACCGAGACGGTGTCCCGGAGTTTGGAGAGCAGAGAGACGATGTGCGATGCGGATTCAACGTGGAAGGTAACAAAGGTCCGGGAGATGCCAACATTGTAATTGGCTTGGCATGTTTACATGATGTTTTCCACTAAATGTACATATTTACCAGCGCCATGTACAGTCATTTGTTACACTATCACTCAATGTTACACCCTCGATCTGACTCGATACATGATCTCATTGCTTCAAAGAAACTAGGGTTCCATACTGCACTATCCTGTGACTATCCTTGGAAGTAAATTGAGCAACACAAATGAGTATCAAATGGATGCTAATGGTTTCAACTTTGGGTGTTTGGCTGTTACGTCACAATGTGGGAATTACCACTCGGTGTTACACTAATGTTTTAGGATTTGCGAAGATAGTTCCACAAAGTCTTATGAAACTTAGAATATATACTAAAGGGAAATATTCGTTAATTTACATTTTTTAGTTTGAGTAAAGACAAGCTCTTGATGTTTACATCTAATTTTTAAATTTCAGTGTAACAAATGATGGTGGATAACTGTACCTAAATTAAGGTTTCCGGTCCGCTGATCCGCCGCCGAGCGCCCTGACGAACTTGTGCAAACAGCGCGCCGCGCTACCATAAACCTGCACGTTCTATCCCGCTAGGGTGGGCCCATAAAAAAACGATGGCGTAGTCCATCATAAATTTTGTTTCTTGATAGTTATTTTGAAGACCCTTTAAGGGGCCATGAGGTGTTCATTATACTTGCATATAGATATTGCCTCAAAGGCTCCTTTTGAGAATTGTTTTCGTTAGTGCATTGAAATTTCTTGGCTGTAGACTCTAGAGTTGTTGAGGTTGAACGAAGCATGCCAACAGATATTGGAGGGCTTGGTGGCTCAGTCTGTACAAACTTTATATTCCGATTTGGAAATCAGTTCGAGTCGCCGACCTCAACGTTAGCAGAATTGGGAATGTGAGGCTCTTACACATGTAACGTACAAAAAACAAGTACTCCCAGTGGCAAAATAATAAAAGAGCGTCAGTCGGCTGTTTAACGGCCTGATTTATCAGTCGTTTCTTCCCTGCTCTCGGATAGAGGATCGATCCTTAATCGACCATCCCTATCAGACGATTTCCTTCTTATCCCTGAGCTCTTCTGATCAGCCCCAGTTGTAGCTTTGAACCGAAGGCAGTTCAATTCAGCAGGATGGACTGCGGCATGCGATGCCTTGACGAATAGGTATGAGAAAGTGCGCATTTTATCCAGAGATTTCTCGGGTGAAACTTGTGTAAGGCCAGCGCTACTTGCAGAAGGCCAACACTGGGAGGGGGCCCAAGAATAAACAAAGCCTCAGTCTTTTGTCCCTCGACTGTCGTTTGTGACACGGAATATGGGCAAATTTTGTTTTTCTATGAACGTGTATCGAAGTGCCGCGCCGCCGAAATTCGTTATCTCAGCAACAGAGTTCACAGGATGGCACCCGGGCCATCTCTAAGGTTAATATTGCCGTAAGACCCGCATGCTGCCCAAGGCACGCATAGTGAGAAGAGAACAAGCAAGGAATAGGAAGGACATCAGGTGATTATCGGATTGGGATTCATGCCTTGACACCGCACTAGGTAAGGAGATAGAAAATAGAAAATACCTATCTTCAATGCCGTGTCAGATGCGATCGATATCACTCCACCATGCATGTGTAGTTGGGAAGGCAAAGACTGTATGCATTTGATGAGCTATGTACTGGAGAACGACGTGAGAAGATGACCTATTCATATGACGACCAGATAGGACGGTAGGCAGCATACCACGATAGCCAACAAAGCCACTAAAGTGAGCGCCCGGGAAACTGGGGCCAGTTCTCGCGTTGCGGAATTAAATGCGGCGGAAGGGGGAAGCGGGATCCCAGAAGATTCTGTTTGGGAAGCACTGGATGATATCTCTACACTTGAAATGTCAGCGACAGTTGATTTGCTGACATTAGAAAGTGTCAATATGCGGCTGGAAGCGTCAGCCGATGAAGAAGTAGTGATTGCAGTGCAGAGGTAGTTATTGTTGGTCCAACTTGAACTGGAAAAAAGACACTGCTTCTGTCTGAAAGGCAGTGCTTCCACCAGCTACGATCGCGCAAACAGTAAAACTTTGGGATAAAGAACAGATTTCACCAATTGTAAAATGCGCGGCGGAGTTCGCATACGTGAGCGACGCGTCGTGGGGACCTTCAACAAGCGTTGCTGCGGTTCCGAATACAGATGCATCAAAGATTAATTCTTGCGAGCATGAAGGATATTGACTGCGTACCGGTACCAATAAATCGTGCATCATCAGACTTTTCTGTACCTTCCCCCTTATGCAAAGCCCAAGTTGTTCGGCCGTCGTTACTAACTCCAAGAACATCGGTGCTCACAAGCAGCGGACCGAAGCCTGGAATGTACAGCGAAGTCTGAACATTTGCAACTGGCCATAATATTAGTGGATGGCCTCATTATTAGGAGGAAGGCCGAGTCTCACACTTGATCATGGAGATGACGAAGAACAGCACCATTCGATGCTGAAAAACCTCGGAAAAAGAACTAACCAATCATGGCGAGTGGCGCTGGGCATGGGACTGAGCGCAGAAGGATTGTGCCAGTCTCGAACTTGAACTGCAAGTCACAGGCAACAATAGCGAAAGAAGGCAAGAGTATTCAGTGGAAGCTGGCGCATAAGATCCCGGAAGAATCAGGCCTCCGCATGCAAAACTCGGAAGAAGACTGACTAGCTTCGTACTCCTTCGTCGGAGCCGACACCAGTCGAAGTTGCCGCGTACCCACTGTCAGTTTTCGGAACTTCCACCAATTAGTGTTTGCACCCTGAAAGTATCCCTGAAAGTACTTTATCAAGATCTGGTAGAGAAAAAGGCCTAAGTAAAGCGCAGTTGATATCTAGACAACAAAGACTCAGGATGTAGAAGATGAGATGCAGACATAAGAGGGATCTGAGGAACTGGGTCGCGCGATGATCATCGGTGTACGTGGCTAAGACTGACTTGGCGCTCCTTCCTACAAAGCTCAGAATACATTTGTTTGGTATACTGATTTTCAATTGCTACCGGGACTGCAAGGAAGATGGCTTAAACGGTTTTAATTGGCAGGGCTACTACTCTGTTCTAACTGGCAATAAGGTATGTAGTATGCATGGCAAGATATGGTGGTAATGACTATGAGCCCGTATTGCACGAAGGGTAATAACTGTACGTTTCCACATACAACATAGAGATACTATAATAGTGAGCGAATAAACGGAAGATAGGCCGCATGCTTAGTACAACTACAAGAAACTTGGGTGAATAAAAAGTCCGCAGTCACTGTCACGAGTCAATCTTGATGCTCTCTTTCGACTTCATTTGATTGTCGAAAGCAGCGTTGATGCTCGTCTGTGTGAGCAGGTTCTGCATGCTTCCCCTACCGGGGGTATTAGTGCCAGACTGCATAGGTGACGGCCCGAAGCGCGGAGTGATCATGCCACTACCGCCAGCTCCAAAAACAAAGCCACCACTTAAACCATCCATACTGTTATATCCTGATAGGAAGAGTCAACATCATGAATAGAAGTGTATCAATTGAATGCAGAACTTACCAGGAACAAGCATGCTATCCCAGAAGCCTGTGCTCAGGATATTCTCCATGGTAAGGCCGCTCAAGTTGTCCTCGGACGGAGCGGGAGCCATGGTGGGAGGGAATGTGGAGATATCGGCGACAGGGCCCATCTCACCCTCAAATTGGAAGTCGTTGAGGAGGCCAGATGGTTCTTGGTTGTAGTGCTGCTGGTGACTGAAAGTACTTGGCGGTGGCATCTCGTTCTGCGACAAGTTACCTTCGTGATCTCCATGTGGAGGCGACGATGATTTGCCGTCTCCGTTAGCTGCTGTCGCCTCAAGCTTGGCAGAGATGAGTGCTCGAAGGAAACCGCTGTAAAGCGCAGGGGTATGCAGATGATTGGCAGCAATATTTTCCAAGACATCTGCGACGTCGTTGACCAATGACAAGGTTTTTTGCTCGTTGTCCAGGAATGCCTGAAACTCGGGACGAACCAGCTAAAAAAAGAACGCGTTAGGTATGATACGAGCGTCGATCTGGATTTAGACATTACCTTCAATAAGCTCAAAACAGCATAGGAAGTCTGGACGAAGTGAGAATCGGGAGAATATTTCATGAACCCGCTGGGACCGAGTTGATCGCGAACGAGAGTCGCGCAAGCAATTGCAGAAGAATGCACACGGGCGAAGAAGTGTCCAATGTCCATCGGCGACCGCTCCAACGCGTTTTGCAGCCCAAAGGAGTTGAGCACGAGCATTGCATAGTGGAAATAGAACTGCGATATAAGTGTCTTGTACTCGGTAACGGCATGCGATTCGCCTAGACATTTCAGGTTGCGTGAGTTGCACGATCTACCGCGAGTAGAAAGATACCTACCCTCCCATGCACGATGTGCGAACCACTCTGTTCTCCACGCGAGAACTTGGGTCTCAAAAGTCTTGATGACCAATAGGTAGTCGCAGTTCACTTGGAGACCGGATGCCGAGTCGGTGCCCGAGTACAAAAAGTCGAGACTTCTCGAAAGTATCCGCTGCAACTCCTGCACAGCATGAAAATTAGACACAGTGGCGTGTATTTCAGTGGTGTTACGACATACCACATACGCAGCCAAAGAGGGGTCTGAGGCGATAGCAGTAGAGGAGTGGCACCAGTCCGTAGCATGACGAATGATATGACTAATCACATGTTAGAACGTCACCGTCTTCAAATAATCACTGCCTGGGACTTACTCTTCCTTGATAGAATGCGGTTTTCCCATCTGCGCACTGAAGCTTCGATCCAAGCAGAAGCACAGGATCCACGTCCGCTCCCGGTTATGGACTTCGTGGTCACGGGCCTTGCCTTCGTGTGTATCATGGCTTGTTACAGCCGTCTTGCGATGCAAGTTCAAGTCAGTCGCCATTCTAGTCACAAGCAGCTTCAATTTTGTCATCTGATGGGGGAATAGATCGCGAACCCCACCTAATAGCCATGCCTAAGAGAAGCCAGGTCTTGTCTTGCTCATATCGCTCGACTGCACCACAGCCCCATAAGGCAAGGAGGAGATACGCTTGCACTATCTCCACCGATTTATATCCCTTCGCAGGTACGCTGAATGCGAGCTTCTTCGCAAGTTCAGTGAGTTGGGAGTGGAGATCCGGTTTTGCGGTATAGAATTTGCTCGCAATCGAACAAACTTAAGGCGGAATTAGTATGGATTTAATATGACGCAAGTAGGGACTTACTGGTCGTCAACAAGAAGGGCGACCGGGAACAGACAAGAGAGGGGGTATGAAAGTTCCTATCCAAGAGATTACAGTGCATCTGTGCCGAAAAATCAGCCCACGTTGCATTTAAAAGGCGCCGCTGTGGAGGCTTACATTGATATGGTCGAAATAACTAGACAGACAAAAACCATGAGTTGAAATCCTGCTGGGAGGAGAGTAAAACATACATATTGAATAAGGCTACAACTTCTTCCGTTGACACAAAGCTCAGCATCTCAGGCTGAATTTGGCGTTCTATATATAATCGGCGGAGAGGCAAAATAGTCATTGGGCCTATAATAAAAGCCCTGCTTAGTCTATCTCGTAAGGGTGCCAAGAGAAGAAAGAACTGACCAGGCTTGAAATAATTATCGCTCGCGACGCCCACTTTGGGCTGGTCGTCTGACTCCGAAGCCCGTGCGACTAGTGCGCTGGGGTACGAAGCCTGCGCGCGGCGGTTAGCCAGACTCGCCTCGGCGAGAAGGCCGAGCGGGTTTAGGGAGTTGTCTGGCAGGGAGTGCAACTTTGGAGACGCCGTTGACTGGTGCTGTTGCTGGAAAGACGAGGCCTGAGGGGGCGGGGATGGGGAGTTGCCGAGCAGCGCCTGGGTGGTGGTGTGTTGTGCGGAGGCGGAGGGCGAGGGCGAGCGAGACAGCATGCCGGACGCTATGCTGGGATTGCCAATCGACCGGAGCACGGTGTCGAGGGTGCGCTCCATTTTCCTCAGGGATCGAGTAAGAAGTTCGTGCTTCCTGCTGTGTGTGTTTAGCACCGGACGGTAGAAGTGCTTGTGACTGTCTTACTTAGATGAGCGCTTGCCGCGATTGGACTCCTCGAAGATGCATTCGTGGTTTCCAGTCAGGCAGCGCTTGCAAGGCGGGCCCTGCTCTGCGCCAACGCATTTCATCTTCAAGCGCCGGCAGACGGTGCAGGCACTGTCGAGCAAGATCAGGAGGAGCTCAGAGGCGCGAACATGACGACTGACCGTGAGCCCCGGGTAGGCTTGGCCTTTGCCTCCTCCTTTTCCGCCACTGGACTCTGCGGCTCCGACTCATCGCCCTTCCGTGCCTTCTTCCTGCTGTCGCTCGTCGCGTTGGAAATTGACGACGCCGGGCGTTTTCCGTTCAGGTTGGAGGAGGACGGGTACATGTGTTCCGTCGGGGGTGTTCCGATTGTATCGGAGCCTTGGGATGAGGGCGAGGAGTAGTTTGGCGGGAGAGAGAGGTGCTGGGGAAGATGCTGGGACTGCTGCTGGTAGCTGGAGTAGTAGGGCGGGTAGAGCGCAAGAGCCGGGTCGATCGGGATCGACGGCGACGGGGGCGGCTGCATCGACTGGGACATTGACTGGTCGTGGTGCGACATGGCGTAGTCCTGGTGGTGGGGAATATGTAAGTGCTCGGGATACGGGAGTGATGCAAAGTGTTGTGGTGGAGGGGGAGGGGGGGGAGCGTAGTAGGGCGAATAAGCAAAGGGTGACGGCGACATGGTACTACGACTGGGGTAGCCGGAAAGATGCTGGTAATCGAAGGAAGCCAGGTTGATGGATGGCTATTGGCGTAAAAGGATGCTTAAAGCAGCCACAGATGCAGGATACCCGCAGAAAGCTTTAAAACAAGAAACGCGTTGACTCACGTGTATGGTAGATTGGCTCCCTTTGATGGGATGGCCGAGGGACTTTCTACGAGCGCGTGGTGCAGAGGAGGAGGAGTTGTGAACAGAGAACCCAAGTTTAGTTCGAGCTGTGAATCAAGAGAAGCAAGAGACAAGATATCTGAAAAATAGAGGGATTCCACGTTCAGCGAAAATATTCCACGGGTGTAAGGAAGGAAGATTCGGAGGCTATCGATAGAATCTTGATAACACGATGGCAGCCCGAACGATTGTGAGAAGACCCACACTCGAGTCTGAGGAATGCACCGCCAACTGTTGTGATATGTCGGAGGCGTCGATGAAAAGAGAATGAACGCTGAGTCATGTGCCGACTACCCATTGTAACTCAGCTGGATTGATCATCAAGAGCACCTTGTCGTCGTCGTCGACATCGACCTCCTCTCGATGTTGGGGCTACTGAGCTCACTGTCGCCCGCCGCCTCACCACGGCCAATTCCCTCTCCCGTATCACAGCGGCGGCACCTTTCTCCCACCACACTATGCCGTTCTGATTAGATGCTCAGCCTGTCGATAGTTTTTCCTCAGTTACTCCAACCATCTAATCGCGCTCATGGCCAGCCTAATTTTTCGCTGGATATGACACGTCCTAACCAAAACTCGTCCAGGAACAGCCCCCGCTTCGAACATCGAAGCTGCATACTACAGAGCAAAGTAGCTTCGTATTCAACCCGAAATTCATCTCATGTCTCGTCGTCCGCTATCTCGGGACGATCTTCACTATATTCTGCTCAAAAAACGGTACCTTTATCATGATTCTCCTATACGGACGCCATGCTGCCTCTTTTGTCACCAACCACCCAGCGCACTGGGTTCGCACCTGTTGGCGCAACTTCAAAAATACGACATATGTGAGTCGTCTATTATTAGACAGATGCTGCTCTCGGCTTATTTCCTGAGATCAATACGAGAGTTTGGAACCGTCCTATGCGCCCGGCCTGTCGTTTTTGGCTCGAAGGATAACAGTACTTACACCCCTATACGATGGTCCGACCCGCGTGCACAGCGTCTTTCGATAGTATCTTAGGTACATTCGACGTGGTAATCGTGCGGCGACGTTCAGTCCTCTGTCCTCAAACGATCCCGGCAAGTAAGCAGCGAAATGGAAATATGTTGACCTTAATAACTGGTGTGACGTTTTTTGTTATTCCCTCGATCTTTGATTCATTCACCTCAAAAAATAGGCTCAGCGCTGATTCATATCCCGAGGAGCCAAATGGACATTGTTACTAACAGCGTTGTTTTTCATAGCAGAACAAGGGAAAATAAACCTGTTTCTCCACGGTCGTCGTTTCAACCATACCTCGGCCGCACGGTGCACCTATACTTACGGCCCGTATGCGGAGAGCCCACCGTTAACATGTCAAAAATTTCGCAAGCTGGGATGTCACCCAAAGATAACCACCAGGCTCGCGATGATCCACTGTAGATGCTACCTCCGACTCGCAATTAGTGACATCTCTTTCCGACATTATCAAAATAGGTCTCCGACGTCGACACTGATGGCTTCTGCATAGACATATCATGTGTGTTCGAGCATAGTTGGGACTGTCACAATAATTCATTGGCGTTGATCTCGTTCAGGATGTAAGCAGTTCTCGATGAGTTCTCATTGAACGTTCTCTATAGGAATAAATTTAAGTCATAGGACCTTCAATATACCGCTTTGGATTGCTTCCAGTCTTTGATATGGTGGCTCATGAGAACGGTGATGCTTGCCACTACCATTCAGCCATTGTTAAGTAACCTGCCTAGGAGAGCCTTATAGACCACAGCAATGGGCTCTTGTGGACTGAGGGCTTATTCTGAACTTTGACTTCAACCGTTCAATCTCCGCGATTATGGTCCGGGCACCATACCCCGCAATCACCCAGTAGTCGGGACTTCATGCAACTCCCGTGACTTGATCTCAGATATTCTCTATTCCGTAATCCTCTGGTAGTTCGCACGATTCCTTGTCATTAGATGTTCTGTTGGCACCAGGGAGTGCTCTTGTTGATTGGTCGCTCTACTTCGTGAGTTTTTATTGGGCTGAATACAGTACTGTTAAGCGTTATGGCAGGAGATAGACTCGCAGAGTTCTGTCGTCATGCATACCCTAAATGTTCAAAGGATGACAGCAGCGTGCGACTATAACCATTTGGTCAGGATCCTCCCAACTGTCCTACTCAGTGGTGAGCTCATTTGATGATCCATGGGTCATTGTCTTCGACAAGGATTCAATTATAGCAGTTACCAAGTGACATATAACGATGTCTACTATTGATGATTCCACCGTCGGTTCAAAAAAAAAAAGAGGTACAGCACTATTGTAAAGATCTTGAGGCGGTAACTTCAAATCGCTCCCGCATTTGTGGCACTCCCACTGCTCCTTAGTTTATTTCAACTCCGCCGTCCAACCAGAGAGAAATGCCCAACTTATCAGAAGGATGATATTTCACACTCCCACCTCAAGTTATCTATGACTGGTGAACGCGAAAACACTCACGAAATACTATTGGAGGTTCTCGCGACAGAGCGCAAGAAGGGACGACGTTATCTCCTCGCCTACTTTTTACAAGGTAGCCTGTCCATCGTCGCCATGCTTTTTCTCGGGATTGTCGTCTTGTATTCGGACCCGCGTTTCGTAACCAGGTATTTCTTTATTCTCTGATCCTTTATCTGATTAGTACTGTCTGATCTCCATTATCCGGTAATTTAGCGCACCCTCAAACACCTACCTTCTCAAAATCGAAGCTCGTGGTTAACTGCCATTGAGTGAGTTGAGGATCTTTGTCCAAATTAAACCATCGATTTCAGTCAGCTTGCCCTCTCCACTCGATAAAAAAAGATTAGGCATATCTCGATAATGGCCCTTACAACAAGCAAGCTCATTTTGTTCTTGAACTTTTTGAAGTTGCTTATTTCACGAAACAGACTGTCTTCATCGTCATCAGTCATGATCGGCCCTTGGAGCGTATGTTTGCTATCACCGTGTCTTCCTGATTTTAATAGAGACTTACACTCCAGCACGATTTTTTGATACACATGTATATCCACTGTTGTGGAGGGAAATTCCCAGTTCACGGTAACATACATGTGCTTAAGCAGCTTCTTGTCAGTTCGAGCTTCCGAACCAAGCAAGGCCACACACATACTATCGCATCCTTCCTTTTTGGTGGAGTCAAGTTTACGGCATGGACGACTGTGCTCAGGTTTTCGTTCCATTAAAGCCTCGTGTCTTGCAATTTTCTGGGAATGTCGTTACGAGATTTCCGACAGAAATGTAAGATAGTACGAAAGGTATGTCGTTCATATTTAATCTACGAGGCACCAGTGAAAAATGCCATGCAGTTCCTACCCTTTCTGGACATCACCTTTCCCGAGTAGGTGTCAATCAAAGCCTTGCTATCTTCATGTGAGCTGATAGCGATTCGCTTTTTTCGTCAGCTTCAGGAATCAGGGATCTCTCCTCGGCGGTTAGGGTGCAGCAACTTCTCACGCGGCCTTGCAAACGCGTCTTCGGCCAACTGTGCATTGCGTAGTCTGTACGAAAATATCATGTTCAGTGGACAAGATGCCGCAATATTATCATGAATACGGTCAAGATACATATGCTCGGCAGGCGAGGTCATTCAGCTCGATCTCGAATGGCGAACCCTCGATGCTTCGAATTCTTCGGGGGCCGAGCTATCTAGTGTGATGGAGAACTCGCCGAGCTTGCTCCTAACGTAATGGCCGGTATGTGCAGTGTGCAATGCTATATTTGTCTAGGCACCTTTGCTAACTTTCTTAATGTATTTTCGGGTTTCTCGGACAAATTCTTTGTAGTATTCGACATAGAGAAGCGGAAATTACCATCTACAAGTTGAAGAATCATGGATCGAATATTGAAGTTACAGTGGTAATCAACATACAGTTTCAGAAGTTGCTGCAACGTGGTGGCGGACGGAAACCCTGATTCTTGCAGGGCTACGAGCCCAAACCACTGGATAGCTTTACCAAGGCACCCGTCCAGCGATAAGCACAATTGGGAACGGTAGAACTTGTCAGTGCTAGGCAAACCTCGATATTCTAACCCAAGGAATTGGAAGGGACTTTTGGATGATGTTGTAATAAACCCATACAGGTCCGCGCTTTGCATACTGGTCTCGACCATGTGGACCAAAAACGATCTTGAAGGTGCGATCGACACGCATCACTTTCCCTTCAATGAACTAGTCGCTCACATCCGAGCAGTTTCTGAATGTTTCTGGAGATGCCGTGATCACAGGTCACTAGCATTGTTAAAGCTTTAATTAACTTTTAGTCAGTGAAGCCTAACCTCTTCTCTAGCTGTCCACTTCAGTACGTCGTTTCTGGTTTTCGTTACAATTATTCAAGACATTGCGTTGATCTTCTATTCTTTAGCCCAATGTCTCCTATGATGGATCTCGTTGGTCCCAGAAAATTCAACTTCGGTGAGTTCTCCGTATTTTTCTGCATACGCATTCATTTCTTCTATCACTTCTTCCCAGTGGCGTTAGATATTTGGCGACATCTCCTGTCCCACAAATGTGTTATCGGAAGCTGCTCCATATGCTTTCCCACTATTAGTACTCTCCTAAGTTCGCCAGGTTACCATTTAACCGAAAATGCAATAGAGGCGAGTCCTTCTCATGCATGTGTTATCCCTAAGCATCCAGACTATAGAGCCTCAATTTTATAACTATTCTCCTTTATTCAAGTGAACTAGATTCTATGAAAGCATTTTAAATCATCATATGGAAGGAGCGACTGCGGTTATCGATATAGCACAAGCCGTCTCCGATGTTTTACAAAAGCTGAATGCGGCAGGGAATTTAAAGGTGACGGTAACTGGAACAAGTGTTGGATCCCCCACGCTGGTGTGAACGAGTCGCTTTTTCATAGCTGCCGTCATAAAACAACCCGCCTCCGGGAAACCGTTCTGATATTCCTAAACTTACATGGAATCCATGGTACATGACCATGCGTTCTTCGCCACGCTTATGGAGCATGCAAATTTAACATCGGAGTAAAGATAATCTCGGAATTGTAGTACCCTGCATCGGGAGAAATCTGGCTGCACAAGGTACAAACAATAGAATGCGGAAAGAAAATATATCCTGTCTTCAAAGCTGGAGCCCGGTAGGTAATCCAAACAAGGCAAATACCCCGGTGCCGAAATAATGTTTAATGAACAACACTACAGGTGCAATTGGAAGGAAATCAGTAACGATGTACGAATCAAATTGAAAGAAATACACAAGTAAAAACGTAAAAAAACGTAAGGAAGGACTCTGACGTACGATGTGTTGCCTCCATTATTGCGATGAAAGCTTTACTAGATACTCGAATAAAAGACATCTTCACAGGTACGGTTATGCAGGTTGGACTCAGTAGCATTTTTCTAAATTAAGTATTGCAACACAATTGAAGTTTAAACATAAATATACTTGCGTAGTCCTTACGTGATCTTTACCAGAAGACACCGAGGGATTTTGACTGTTATGCGGAAACGCCGGGACGCGACTGATTAAGGCAACCGACCTATTAAAATGTGAGCGTACCCGTCCGCGTCTAACGCAGATGCTCGGCAGCTCAAGAACCACTGCCTCTTGCATAGAGCGATATCAAAGAGATATGGCGAGGGAAGTAGATACGATGCTCGAGAGACGTGTAAATGTCTCGCGTGGTGCTGGGAAAAAGGAAGCCCGATTAGAAGCTTATGTTGAATCGCAGCCCTAATGAAGGCATTCCCACCAGTTGGAGGGAACATTACATTTTCGGGAAGATACCAGAACAGGCGAATGGCTAAGCTCGATGCAGTCGAAGAGATTGTATCAGGTCGAATAGATTTTACACCTTCTCTGCCGTTCGTATCTTTGCGGTATCGCTTATAGGCTTGCTACAACATGCATATTGCAATTTCTAAAATGAGAAGAAGTTTGACACTCACGGAAAAGCTGTTAGATCTCGTTAAGTATATCGACGCATACCACAACTTCACACCATCAATTCATCAATTCGAGTTCCGATACATGACTTGCCATGAATGTTGTGGATCGCCTACAATCATATGATGATATGAAGGAGTAAAATGGTAAGGACAAAATTAGATATTAGCATCACACACGCACCTATAATATCAGACGGGTATATCATACAATGCTAGCAAAGAAGAGACAGTCATAGTTGTAATGTCTTGAATGCAGTGTTACGTTTCCATCTGAAAGGAAGTAAATTTGAAATAATCACTGGAGAGCATCCGAGCAGCTTGTAGAGTGAAAGAAAATTACGATTTGATCCATGCTCAGAACTCGATCCCAAATACGACGCTCAGTGTTGCCTATTTGGAAATGGGATAATTTGACCGGTAAGAGTATTCTCGACAAGTCGACAATACCTCCATGCGAGTGTGAAAAATGCCTAAAAATGCCCACCCACAGGACGCCAAGGTCGAATCAAGTAACGTCATTGGCTCGGGGTCTTTCATGCACGAGTGAGGGCTTGCGCTTGCAAGGTCAGGCGACAAGTGTCGTCAGGACACCCTCGAGGATCATGGTGTGCTCGATGCTTGTCAAGATTAAGAACTGAAATCTTAACTTCACATAGCACGGGCTTAAATCATTGCTGGTGGTAGGAGCACCGGCCAGAAATCCCAATGGCCAATGCTTGCATCCCAAAAACGAAGAAAGGTGGGAACCTGAAAGAGCAGACAATGAAATCGCAGTACACCAATCGGCGGTCATCGTATGTCAACCCGTGCATGGGATTGGTCTGTATGGGTGAGAACCTCGAGAAACACAAAATGGCACCGCCACACAGTATGAGAGATAACTCACTTCTGCCTGCTCGTGAGGGAGAGCCACTGATGTGTAGATTGCTACTATGTATCAACCGCTCAGAAAAAAGCTCATCAATCCGCAATAGCCGACTCGGATGCGGATTGAATGACGACCTCCTTGCGGCACAGAGATACGCACTGGACTATGTCTTTTCTCAGTTACTGCGCTTCTGCGGAGAAATCGAGAACCGCGCATGCCCTGAGAAGAACCAGAAAAGAAAATCCCCCCAGAAAACCACGAGAACAGGAACACGGACATTCACTTCCGTTGACGGAAGAATCAAACTTGGTCAATGAAGCTTCCCTAGCAATGGCACAATGATAGTGAGTCCTTATGCTATGCAGCCGTAAGAGTTGTCTCAAGTCATATTTCCCGATGTTGCGGTGCACGTTAGGCGGTAATGAATTAGAAGGTAGAATATGCAGAAGAAACTCGAACCTTGAATCAGTTAACATCCCAGGAGTGACAGACCATCAAGTGCCAAGATTGGGAGCAAACCCCGGTAGTAACACGCAAGATGAGAAATATCAACGGATAGAACTGTCAAGCCTATTACGGACAGCGCATATCACATTTGACACTCATCTCGCGAGGCGCGCTTCCAGAATAGTAACTTGAGCGGCATGATACGGGAGAGAAAGAGAGACTGAGGGATATGCCGACTGCGGTACATTTTTAGGCGATATCACAATAATAAGAGTCGGCGTCCGTTGGAGCATAGCGACTGAAAGGTGGCTTCACGTGTCACTCGTAGCAATGCGGGGACATAGATGAAAGACACGCTAGTGAGAGCGTCTCGCTGGATGTAGTGGGAACAGTGTGGGTGGATATGCAGATACTAGAATGAGTCATAATTGGTGACGACTCTAGACAGAAGAGATACCACGAACACGCATTTCAAGATATCCAGATTTCTTGCCAGTAGACAAAGATCCTCCGTAAAGTCCCCGAGATGTTAGGAGATTTATAAATGGTTATGAAGAAAGGGTGAGAGCTACAAATGAATGCATGCGGGGGTGCAGATATTCCGGTCTCACGATTTGATAGAGCGTCTCGAACTCGCGGTCTGTATGCCCAGGGACGCCTCCGCTGGACTGCCATCGTGGCAGAACTGAGATGAAGGGACTATTCGTAACAGAGCAACCTTCAGACCGCGCCAGCCCATGGTCCACATACATATAGACATCTTTGGTTTTCCCAAGCCATCTTATAAGACTTGAGCAGTGTCCAAAGGCAAGAAACTCAGACAGAAGGTCCATATAGCGAGGATGAGCGATGGAGTAACCAGAGATCCACCTTCGGTCTGTGAGACCTGTTAATACGGAGGTGTAGTACACAATGCATGCCGTCGATGCCGACTTCCATCGCCGACGAGCGCAATATTTCTGCCGCCGGTGTACTGGTGACTGGTGGTAAATGCCCTGCAGGCGCCTGATGAATGACATCACAAGAGTACCCTGCGCAGTTCAACCGACTCCAACAGTCACAACATATTAGAAGGACGGAAGATATACACCCTTTTTAGCTATCAGCGCCGCTAGAAAGAAGCTCAGAAGATTAGCGCATCAAGAAGCCAAGGCTCTCCCAGCACGGACATAAAGCGCGTTCGGAACGAGTTACAACAAGGGGTAACGTCATCGTCGGTGTAAGGAGCGACGACTCGGACTCGACGGCACAAGTATTTCGGTGATTTAGTTGCTAAGTCCTCCTGTGCTTGGCAATAATATGTCGGGAACCGCCCTGAATCACCTCGAGCGAGCCCTGTCGATCCCCCATGATCCGCAAGCATCCACAAGTTCGAGTATGGCAGGCAGATTAGGCGAATGATCGCCTCCTCTCCGTGACAGCGCTGTCCGACCTCTCGAACCCAGCCTAATAGTCAATCACGACCATGAGATCCGCCCAACGCACTCGTCGCGAAGAGCCCAAACGCAGGGTACTTACGCTCTGTACTGCTGGCGTGCCGAATCCTTGGTGTCGGCGTGATAGGGGTTATATTTTTCTGGCTGGGGTAGTTAGCCGCTCAAGCCTCGGAAGATTACCGTTTATTGTCGTTCAGCGCCTTCTAGGTTCAAGCAAAACGTCATACCAGCAGGGCGCGCGGGATAAGTTGCCCCGCGCTTCGAAGGTTCCGTTCAGGGTCTGGGGTAGACGTCCTCCGCCACAGCGAAGAATAGGATGTTGCTGAGTCTCCCCATTCTCTATCGGGGCCCGGCATGCGGAATCCTGCCGCAGAGAGCACCATTAATGGGAAGCGTTCGCAGAAGACGCCGCGGCAATTTCGACGACAAATAAAACAAGCTCAGCGGCCGGCGGGAGGGTAGGTGGCTAATATGTAACCGTGATCCTGATTCATTAAAATCAGGGGGGAGGAAGGGAAGACGAACAATGAACAAGCGTACGTACGTATGTGTTTGTTGTGCGGCAGCAGTAAGCCCCATCTTCTTCTCGAATCTTGACTTGACGGAAGGGAAGGTGCCTTGGTTGTCACCAATTCAGGTAAATGGATCGTAATCAGGAGAGGGGTACCTGCGTATTTTTACTTTTCGACGATTGACGATCTCCATACCTCGAGATACAGATTGCAGAAGGCCAAGGCGGAGAGAAAGACGCCGCAGAAGACGGAGGGTGAAGGGTCCTTGAAGGGGAAGTAATAAAGTGTGGATAGTCCCTCCTTGGAAGGTGTTATGCTTGGGCGTGTCACGAGTCCTCCTATCCTGCTCGTTCCCCTCAGCCCTCCTGCGTATTTTAGGAAGGAGGCAGGAAGGAAAGGAAGGGAAGACACGGTACGTACGTGAATCGTTATAGATAGATAGATGGATGCTAGATGCGGCGGGGTAGATTGCACACTAGAAGCCCAAGCGGCAGATTGCTCAGGCAGATGCAGAGATTAAGATATGCACTAAATCAGACCTTCGAAGGACCGGTGACTTTCAGGGGGAGGGAGGGAGAAATAGGAACACGGACTCGGAGGGCGGTGTACTCCGCGAGTGCCTTTTCCCCGTCCAAATATGCAATATCCGCGGCGGGGGCGGAGGGAGGCAGTCACGAGTACAACCAGTGGTGGTATATTCTTGTCTCCAGCATGACGAGAGGGACGGAGGAGCGGTCACGCGCGCCAGCGTCGGTCAGGGGTCACAACGAGGAGGACGGCGACGGAAAGCATCACTCCAGTTCCGCTTGACGGCGTAACGTTATGTCGCGGTGGTGGGACAAGCACCCAAGCACCCAAGCCAGGACAAGAAAGCAGAGTCTGACCCGAGAGGTTAAATATGCCTGCTGAGGCGCGGGAGACATTCAGGCTTGGCATGGCCCCCGTGTTGGAAGATGGGCAATTTTAGGTTGGATGGGCGCTCGCCTTTCCTGCGGAGGGTAGGAGAGGATCATTAAATGTTTGAATTGTCTAGGTGCCCCGCAGCGGTTGAGGGTCCGGTTTATCAGATACCGGGGGGAAACTGGAGGGAGTGTGCGATAGTATAGTGAACGGGGAGGGGGGAGGGGCGAGATTAACTCCTTGGCATTGACTGCGGAGGAGGGGCAAGCTGATAGACTGTGGTAGTTGGGTTGGAGGAAAGGCTCACGGCGATAAGAGTTTGGAAACAGAATAGAAGAAATGGAAGAAATGCGTGTATGCTCTCCCAAGTTGTGAGCGGGAACGGTGGTGACACCGGTTGTCCTCGTTTATGATTATCGAAAGGCCTGTATTATTTCCCCCTCATCATTGGCCGGAACGCGTCCAATCGCGAAACTACGAAAGAAAACGAATCCCAGGGTGCCCCGGCGCGTCAAGCAGCAATATAATATCGTTAACCCTAGTAGTTCACTTGACAGGTCCTTGGTGGAAAAAGTGCTCAAAGCACATAACGAATGTACCGGGTTGGCAGGTTTTTTTTTAGGTTATGATCACGATCGAGCCCGAGAGCCGAAGGTGAGCCTGGAAATCATCGAAAGCGTGTATCAGATATGGTGGGATTACGGGCCTCGGCATCATGTTCTCAGAGGGAGTATTCGCAAGGCTGTCAATGCATGGAGGAATAGACTTTTTTCATTTGATTTTGCGTTCTGTGGTTGAAGGAAAAAGGGCTCGGAGGTGATGCTGAGTGGGGGTACGTATGGTAGGTACTTGAAGGTAGAACTCGAGCAGGGAGGTAGCGGGAGGACGTCCTCATGGCAAGATATGTGCACCCACGGTATGACAATATTTGCTGGCGGTGGGATAGATTACGGTGCAAGTCAGCATTATATATTTGGTGGGATATTCGCAGGTTCTGGTTGGCCAATGGCGGGCTTTTTTTACTTGAAAAAAAGCATTCATTAGCCGGGCTGGTGATACTAATGCCAGAGCTCTAATCAAAAGCTAATGAGGCTTATCAGCAACGTTCACTACCAATGCTATGATTCTGTCTGAATGGACATTCTGTCTTGACGCAACACTGAGCCGACGGGCATACCCACGGTCTAACGCCCCTCCCTCCGCTGAAGACACGATAGACGACTCATAAAGAAGACCTTACTTCAAGGCGCGAGCCACGCGCAATAGAGTACGCATCTCAGAAGCGAAGGCGGGAGCGTGTAACGGAGGAAGAGGCTATTGTTTGAGGTGGAATTGCTCACGGTCTTCGACATCATGGTCTAGGTAAAAGATTCGCAGGCCTGCAGAAATGAGGGGTGTTCTCTCTACTGTGTTTTGACGTCACTAGCAGTTGCCTGTAGAAAAGAAAACATCAGGCTTGGGCAAGTACACAGCACGGGCTCGATGGACAACTCGAATACGGATGTAGAGGAGGACGTCCTCGTCGCAAGCGGCAGTACTCACGGGATGACAGTATACGCCGCCTGTGGGATAACTTGGCATCACGTTTCTTCGGATAGGATATTCGCACGACCTGGTTGATGGACGGAAAGTTGGGCCGAGATTCGGAGAACGCGCAATAGAGTAAGTACGCGTCTCAGAAGCGAAGGCGACAGCGTGTAACGAAGGAAGAAGCGACCGTTTGAGCGACCAAGACATGCAAAGACCCGGCGTAGAGGGATTGCTCACAGCCTCGGATCAGGTTCTGGGATTAACCTCTCTCGACGACATAATTACAGAGCTGTAACAGGGGATAGTTGCCGCTGTGGTCTCCGTGCCGCCGACACTAACGCTAGACTTCTAACCAAAAAGTTACCGGAAGATCAACGGGGTAAGTTCCTCGTCAACGCTAGCATGGCCGTCTAATTATCAGTCTGAATCGAAAACCGACACTCATTCAGTGCGGCAGTGGATCGGCGGGCATACACACGGTATAACGACATTCTCCCCCTGAGAAAGAGTCTCTCGTAACGCGAACGTGGGCTATGCGCAATAGAATACGCGAAGGCGAGAACGTGTAACGGAGGGAAAGGTGATTGTTTGAGCCGCCGAGACGTGCAAGGACCCGACGTAGAGGGACTGCTTACGGCCTCGGGATCAGGTTCTGAGACCATGATTCTTCGTGGAGATTCGCAGGATTTGATTCAAGGGTGGAGAATAAAGCATGGCAATAGGACGTCCTTGTAGCAGGCGGACGGGGTGTCTTCGTCGTGAAAGGTGTATACCCACGGGACAACGGTGTCGGTTAGCTGTGGGATAGATCAAGGATGCTCGCCGCTTGGGAGGTGAGCATCATATTTTCTTCTCGGGTGGGTGAATTCATTATCCATGCTGAAGGTAGCAACGCCGGAGCGCTCGAATCAAAAGGCTATCGGACCGTTCACGTTCACCGCGAACGCTGGAATGCTCTTCTATCCGAATCAACCAAGATTCGATACCCTGCCTTGACGTAGAAGCAAATTGACGCACGTACCCACGGGTTAACGTCACCCTCCTTCCGAGAGCGACAAAACATCCTTCCCAGTTCCGAGAGAAACAGACTCGTGAAACAAGCGTCGATCCGGACCCAAGCCATGCACGACAGGAGCGCAGGTTGGGGAGGAGTGATCGCTGTTTCAGGCGGGCCATTTCACGGGCAGATCGCCAAGGGTCGGATGTCAGAGGGTGAGGAGTGGACGAAACTCGGTGATTCAGAAGTATGTCGTGTCTTCCGAGACAATAGAGCGCGCGGTGGGAGTACGCGCGCCGCCGCGATCAAGTTCTGGGTTGAAGATTCGCACGAGTACTGAGGAGGTAGAAGGGTCTTTCCAGGCTGGTTTCGCGTCCAGTAGTTATCTGTAGGAAGAAAATACTGAAGTTGTATGAGAATAAGCCAGTGGATGGTACAGGGGCATACCGTAGGGCCTAGAGTCCTGGACGTAGCAAGGGCCGCGTGCGCATAGAACTGGTTAACCTGTGGGATAAATATGGCGTTCGGGTCATGTTCTTCTCGAGTTTGATATTCCCAGATTCTGGTTGGCGGTTTTTTTTGTTCTTAAATGTCTATTTTCCGTGAATAGCACCAGAGGCGATAATAATGGCATTGCTGGCTTCATCGTTGACACGATAAGCGAGGCCAGGAGTCGACATTTCGCCAATGCTACAATCAACGTCCATGGCACAACGTCATTTGAAGAGAGACACGAGAATGAATGAGATTTCGCGCGCGCAATACAACGAGCGTCTCAGAAGTGACGAGGAGGGTGAGGGGGACCATCGATGTGTGGTTTCACTCCAGGCTGAGTTCGAGCAGTGAATTGAGGGACGTGTTTTTATATGCGGCAAATGTCTCAGGGCGTGTCTCGTCGCCGATCGCGATCAGCTGAACGGGTATAAGTTCCCGGCAGGAAGGAGGGAGAACAGGCTCTCCGCACATTGCACACCCTCTGACGGCACATCGCAGGGTCGAGAATGGGAGTTGGGGCGAGCAGCACGGTGAGCGAGGTGCTTGAAATTGCAAACTCCGCTCGTACGCGCCTGCCGGGCACAGCCACTGCTTTGTGGATGA